>SDEE01000217.1:0-67962 GCA_004126415.1 Candolleomyces aberdarensis
GCCTCCTCGACAAATGGATCCAGCAGCAGCGCGCAGAGCTCGCGGATGTGGATATCTCGTGTCTTCCCGAGCCGTCCAGCGCCATACCAGAGTCCCCGTGTTCAGGGACTCCCACCCACGCGTWTCTTGCCTACCCAGACCTGGGCACGCTCTCACTCGAGGAGCGCGACGAGGTCAGCTCGTTGCGTAGCTACGATCTCGTCGACGACCAGGACATCCCAAACACCCGCGTCGCGCCAGTGCCAGCTGCTGAGGGAAGCAGCCCGACCCAGGGCGGGCCCGTTGATGCAGGCCAGCCGGCCGCGAGCCCACGGTCAAATAAACACTCTACCACCAGAGGCCTACTTAGCGCCTCCCCCTTCCGTAACCTTAATCTTTCATTTCGCCCGACTAGTCACCCTATTGGCCTCACTAGTGCCTCCGATGACAACACGACAACGCCTTCCCCGCGAACCTCCTCCCGCATGTCAATTTTTACTCGTTCTTCTCGGCAGAGCACTACCACTTTGGCTCCCCTAAATACCACGCTTTCGCACCACGCGCGCTCCTCCAGTCTTTCCACCCTCGACATGACCCCCAGCTCCCCTACAATCAGGTCACCCTCCTCCTCAAAATGGCGGCCCAGCGTCCTCGGGCACTTCTCACAGCCGTCAACGTCCTCGGCTGTACCCGCCGACCCCGTCTATACCCCTCCACGACCTAGCCTTTCCTCGGGTGACACATATATCTCCGGCAACAGCGCCTCCCAGACTACGACCACTATTGACAGCGAACCGCCCTCGACACCATCCAAACCCTCATTTTTCGAGTCGATACGATCTAAAAACCGCTCAAGCCTCAGCATCTTCAAGCCCCAACACGGCTTCGCGTCCTCAAGCTCATTATGGTCCCCATCCCGCCCCAACTTCGAGGATCTCCACGAGGAGGAGGATTCACCCGACGACCACCTCTCAACAGGTAGCCCCTCCCCTCCTCGCCATTCATCTGTCGTTCCGAAACCCGAAGGGCAGTACGATAACCTCCTGGATGACGACGATGATCTCGAGAATTACGTTCCACCACCCAACAAACGCGAATCTACTCGCTCCTCGATCAGCTTCTCATCAAGCAACACCTTCTCACGTGTCAGCTTTTCATCGCTGGGCACCAAGCACCACAAGAAGAAGAAGAAACTAGTTATCAGCGGCGTGGGCGTCCACGAGACGCGTAAATTCGAAGGCGTGAAACGGTGGTGCGAGGTACTTAGTTCCGGCCTTCCTCGTTTTGTGGATCCCTTTCTCACTATCAATTCCCCAGACCTTTGGGGAGATTCGACAGATCACACGTGTTGCCAATGGTGACCTGCACATAGAATTCAGGCTCGCAGAGGTCGCTGACACCGTACGTAACGGTTCCGAACACGTTGTTATCCTAAAAAGCTTAATCCTATCAATAGGTCTGCCGTGTTCGGGCCAAGGTGTTTATCTCTGGGGTTGGTAGTGTGTATCTTTCATGGGCGACCAGCGACAAAAGATGACCAGATTTTCTTGCATCTCCAAAGTAAGTAATGCTTTGTCTTAAAAAGTAATCACGGTGTCTAAATTTGGACTCCACTTTCCTCGGTTTAGAACGATCTTAATGAACCAATCACGTACCCATAAAGTTTTGTAACAGCTTTCGATGTCTTCACTTTCTCTTGGTATACCCCCTCTTCTCGCTACGCATTTTCAACGATTTTACGAATAACGGAAGCTATGATTATTTATGCGGTGTGTTCCATTCTTTTATCATACGCTTGGTGCGGCGAGGCTCATTTTCGACGGTTCTAGCTTTCGAACCATATGCCACCATGTCACGGACTTTGTGTAACGACCTCAATACCGTACGATACCTTATTGTATTTGATTAATTATCCCCTCCGTGGGTCCTCATTTTCCCCTCCTCCCCCTCCACCTTCATCATCATTCCCCAATCAAACCATCCATCATTTCGAATTTTTCACGTCTGACACACGGACCCCCATGTTTCTCTAACTCCTCAATCCTTTCAACGCTGCATCCCATCCTCGTAATCGCATGTATCTCTCATTCCGTTTTTCTACGGGCTCAACCTCGTCGTCATTCCGATGAAGGATACCCTTGTTCAGATGTGTAACCTCCGGTAGCTTGTACCAGTATTATACAGTCTAGACCTGCACCTCGTTCCGGGAAGCTTTTACCCGTATGAAAATTTTGCGCTTGGACGTCTGGTAATTATTGATTGAGACTAGACCCTCAAAATTTCGAGAGTTGACAACCAGTACCCCGTTCCTAAAGTTACGTTTTCATTCGGGGTCAAGGATCTCCCAACATTATATATATACATGTCCGCATCTAGTCTTTCCCTATCGCCTACTACTGCTTCCAGGCACATGGACCTACAGATGAACGTCACCGTCGACAACGCCAGCGTGCGCACTGAGGGCCGCGGAAAAATGTCCTCTAGATAAAGATAGTAGGTGGTTGAGGTGGCGGTTTCCCTTTCGTCATCGGGCCATTGGCGGAATGGTTGTGATGATGAGTTGGTCCGCCACTCGCAAAGTTATTCATACGACCCTGACCGTTGTGTCCTCTGTAGTTGACGCCGCGATTTCCATGGAAATGAGCTTGGGCGTCCCGCTTGAACGACTGGCGTCGCCTTCCATTTGGATGTTGCGGCCGTCCGCCGTTTTCGGGTACAGGGGCATTGTGCTGTGGAAAGTGAGGTTGATGCATAGAAGCGTGAGATTGTGTTCCATTCATGACAGGGCCAACGATATGTGTATTATTACTCCACGAGGGATGGGGTGGCTGGGTGAAAGTTCGTGGAGCACCATTCGCTAATGGAGGTTGTTCAGGGAGGATAATCGAGTTTCGAAACTTCATTGAGGGCTCCGAGGGGAAGCTCGCCTTACTGGGACTGGGAGACAAGTTTGATGGGGGCGGAGGTGGAGGATGGGGTCGACTGACCCCATTCATCTGACACCCAGAATCCGTCTGCTCGCCTACTCCCATCATGGYTGCGGTCACTGKAGGAGCATCCTGACCAGGAGGCGACGACCTTTGATCCCCTGCAGGCTGAGGCCGGAATGGAGTAGGTACTGCATAGTAAGAAGGCTTTGGTGGAGATGAGATAAGATATGGCTGATGAAGAGAGAAAATAGGCCTCACCGAATACACGACCCCTTGAGGAGTCCAGCCTTGTTGAAGTGCTTGAGGTCCATCTTGCTCGCCTCCAACAATGGGATGRAMYGGRGGGCGCATCATGTGTGGAGGGTAGACCGGATACGCATTGAAGTATGGCAYCGGATATGRGGCCTGATGGTGGATGTATGGCTGCACCCAAGGCGACGATCCATAGTAGGGCAGGTTTGGGAAAACGTAAGGGTAAGGCGGAGGCGGGAATACRGTCATTGACGTAGAGACAGGTATAGCCGCGCTCGRCGRTGTGTCCAAGTTGTCATACCACTCTCTGTACCGCTGGTGGGGCTCTTGAGCTGCGTTTGCGTCAAGAGACACTGCTCCGTCGGATTTTTCAGATAGAGGGGGAGAAGGAGGCGGGCTTTCATCATGAAGAGTTTGTCCGTCTGTGCTTGGACTAGCATGGGAATTGCGCGATAGAGATCGAGTCTCCGCGTTCGCCTGCTGAGAGGAAAGAGAGCGRGATTCTTGSATTTCATTTTTCCCGCCTTTCGGAACRGACGGTGGTTTCAAGTCGAATCGGTCGGGGAATTGAAACTTTCCACCGYTGTGGTGATATAAGCGACCCCGTCCTCGTCCTTGCTTCCAGTTATTCCGAGGCGGGTTGCAATCTCGCAGSCGGACGCGCATGACGTGCCCATTGCAAACGCGGTTATGCTGCTGATCGTGTTAGTTCACTCATKTAGTAGGGRTCGTWGGCAATAACTCACCTCTTCGAGGACAGCACGCGCCGGACTGTCGGTATTGTCAAACTTGAGGAAGGCAAAACCCGTGGTTCCGTTGACTGATTTAGGGGAATGTAAGCGAACTTTTCCAATTCGAAGGCGTCAATGAGGATACCCACATGGCCTGACAAATTTTACAGACTGGAGGCCTCCGTACTTGGCAAAGTGTTGCCTGACCTTCTCTTCATTCCAGGCGGACGGCCCAAGGACCTCYAAGCCACCGACAAACAAGCTAAAAGGATCAATATTGCGCTGAGTGGGAGTCTCGTGCAAGCCACGTCGAGGAACGAAAGTTGCGTCTTCAGTAGCATTTGAGGGAATGGGAGGGTAAAAGGGACCGTTCCCTACTGGGGACAATGGGATCGCAACTGCCCCTTCAGACAGCGGCCCGAGATGAAATTCCTCATTGACCAAATGAGCGTTCGGCGGCATGAACGAGCTACGATGGCAGATGTCAGGAGAAACCGGAACAGAGGAAGAGGTGAAGACAGACTCAGTAGAATTCGATGGCTTCCAGCCGTTCCATTCGGTAATTGGCTCAGTGAAAGATGGCTGAACTAGAACTGGATGCGGCAGATAACCAGTGGGCTGGTGAGAACCAACATGCCTCCCCATGGCTGGGACGTCGACGAGGGGGTTCTTGTCGCTGCCTTCATGATCAGAAGGTGCTCTACCCTGTAATGCATGCGGAGGGATGGAACTCGAATGAGGAAATCCGGGAGAAGTGGGATAAACATGGGGAGTTAGGTGAGATTGGAATGGGTACGGTGTTGGAATAGTTTGGGGAAAGTGGCCATAGTTGGGATAGCGACACTCCCAGCCAGAGTAAGAAGGCTGGTGGGCCCAAGTAACCGACAAATGAGGCACTCGTCTCAGAGCCTAACCCAGGGATTTGAATCAAGGTTATACAGAAAGGCGAATTTCTTACCATCAAGGCGGAAACACAGTCGTCACGAAAGTCCCACTTGACTTCCCAACAGCCTTCATCCATGACCGGAGAACGCGGGGAATTGTGGGGTGCGGGATATGATTGCCACAAGCCTTCGACATTGCATCCCCCTTCTGTGATATGTAATCAGGATCGGGCCATTTGAGAGGGACGGCCTCACGAACCTGCCACTGAGTCGAGCTGAAAGACTGAAAATTTCTCGACGCGGCCAAAGTAGGAGGTAATGACCTGCATCGTCTTTCATGGGTTCAGAACGCGCGACTGAAAAGTATAGAAATATCTGCAACATACCTGCTCATCGAATTTCAAAGGCTGCAGGAAGATGCCGCTGTCTTCGGATTCGAGAGTGTCTTGTCTAGCGTGGGTCTCCGCTTGGACGGCGTCGTGATTATATAGAATGTTATGGAAGCTGTAGCAAATGAAAACCTGCTTCCAGGATGAGCCGAGGGAAGCCTACCGTGCGCCCTTTGGCTTCCAGATTCTCATCGCGGTTGGTAGGCCCGGTATGAAGCCTGGTTGATTAGGATGTGGATGACCCAAACTCGTATCAATGGGGGCGCTGTGTAGTCCATTTTGCGATATGATTACTTCACTGCCAGGTTCATAGCAGTGACTCGTGTCTTACCGATAAGAGATCAAGAGGGTTCGGAACGCTCTGGCTGGCTCAAAACGCAGGATACGACCCATGAATGGCTTGGGCTTCTGCGAGTGCAGACTCTGTATCAGGTCAGACGCTGCATCTGCACTCTTTATCGAATTGTGCGTGTGAGTTAAAGACAAAGGAGAAGACATGATGGACCAACCTCGCACTGAACAAAGGCACAAATGCCACCCTTTGTGTCACGAACGACCTTGATGTTCTTGATCTCTGCATATTCCGACAGGTGTTCTGACAGTAGCTTCGTGAGCTCTGCTTGGTCTACGTTGCATGGCAGACTAGAGAGACAGTTGTCAGCGAGCACGATGACCGGCGACCGGCGATCATCACGACATGAATGGACGTACCTTCCAACAAAGACACTGGCGTCATGCGACGGCTTTTCTTCCGCCGTCTCGCCAGGCAAGTCGCCGGGAGGTCGTTCTGCGTCATTGACTACAATTTCGTTGGGAGAGCTCACGCTACGCGAGGACATTGAGGTCGGGGGTTGGGTGCTGGACCGCGAGGACCATGAACGCCCTGGAACAAAGGGCTTTGGGGACATAGCTGGTTGAAGGGGCAAAGACTCTAGAGCAACGCCTTTGGGGGCGAGCAAGCAATGGCGGGGTCGACGTCGGGGACAAGAGCAAGGAGGGTTGTAGACAGATGTTCGAATTGAAGGCGAGCAGCAAGAATAAATAAATAAATGCCTTCTATGATCAAAGATATGCTGACAAAATAATTATAGAAAATCACCAGGACAAGAAATGGCTCCCCGCCATCAGCAAAAGCAACGTTCAATCGCGCCCGACGCTCGAGTTCAACTCTGGCCAATCCGCCACCCAACGAAAAGCTCCTCTGCGAAGATCGCATCAGATGGCCCTGTGGCTAGCTTCCTGTCATGCCAGGAGTCTCCATTTTCTGTCTGAGAGAACACCTCGTCATGTCGACCCCTAAATATTTGTTGGGCAGGATAGAACGAGACTCTGCCAGCTTAATAGGACGACCGGAGCACAGTATTCTGCCAGTTGCCCTCATGCTAACCAAGTCACACAACAGACATTGTAAGCCAGGCGACAGAGGCAAGAGGATAGACTCTCTTGGACGAGGTGCCAGTTGGAAGCCAATCGACCGGATAAGCCGGCCTGAAGAGCAGCGAGTTCTGAAGATCGATCTCAGAGAAGGCTTCTTATGACGGTACCACAGCGCACAGAGAGCAGAGGCCGTCACGAGAACGTGAAATGAGATTATAAGCGCAGATGAAGAAGCCTTCGTTGATTGGGACCACAAGGAGCTACCCAGTATCGCGGGAGAAGAATCCGCGGAAAATAAGACCCAGCGCATAGCGACACCATCGTCAATTAATCAACTGTTTCCAGCTGTAGTTCGCGAGGACAATGAGGGGAACTCCTTTAATTGCATTTCTTGAGAAATAATAAACGACTGGCGCACGTGATGTGAACCGAATTTCAAGCTCCGACGCGCGACGCTTCGCGCTTGCCGCTCCGCCGAAAATGTTTTAATCTACCTTCCTTGTTACCGAGTCTATTCCAACGAGCTGAACGATGTCTGACGACGGGTATGGTGGAGGTGAAGACTATGACTATGGAGGGCCAAGGTATGATGATCAATAATTAGTCCTTTATCATCATAAATTCATCCAATTTTTCGAACCATAGTTTCAATGAAGACGCATTTGTAGGTTTCCAAAGCTCGGCCTCTCGCAGCACAGCACCCTCTGACGACACTTAGGATGATAAATATGATCTCCTAGCACAAGACCAAGAAGGCGAAGGCCAGAATGGCGAAGGTGAAGGTGCTACAGGTGACAGTGGGCAGGTGAATGGTGTCCAGGATGAGAACGACCAAGAAATGGGGAATGGGGATGCTGCACCTGCACCTGCACTTTCCGGTGTCACGGAGCAACGTCAATCGAACAAGGTCCGGGTGACCACTCCCTACCTGACCAAATACGAGCGTGCTCGAATATTGGGAACTCGAGCTCTGCAAATCAGGTCTGTGGCTGTTTGCTCTTTGTCGATTGTTTCTGAACGCCGATGGATACAGCATGAACGCACCTGTCCTCGTCCCTCTGGATGGAGAAACCGATGCACTTCAAATCGCGATCAAGGAGCTGTCCCAGCGAAAGATACCCCTCATCATCCGAAGATATCTCCCAGACGGCAGCTTCGAGGACTGGAGCGTTTCCGAACTTATCACTGACTAATTGGGACTTTTTGCTTGACGTGAACCCCACCTTTCTCCTGTTCATCATGAACTTCTGCGGCTCAGCCAGGCCCTTCACTATCAAATGCAGGAATTGCCCGGATTGGATACTCATGAACGGGTTCCAGCACGCCATAACCGATGGAGTGCCATCTAGGCTTTTTCAAAAGTAGATATTATACCACGACAGGATGGCGTGCACTGCTTGTAATTCTATCTGGGTTTTTGTACACAGTTTATCATTATGGTTCCTTCCATATCCATGCCGCCCCGCCTCAAACGTCTGCCCAACCACCCTCATCCAGCTTGTAAGAGGCCTCACTTTCCGGTCGGTCAGGACTATCCACAAGCTTCGCCACTCGTTCCTCAGCACGGCCTACAATGAATGAATTCAGAAAGCGTCAGAACGAGTGCAGCGCCTGCCGTGACTCATTGCTTACCTTTCCTGAGAAAAATACGGGTCGCGGACGCATGAGACAGAATATGGCCTCCAATGGGCTTGAGGGCGCCTCCAGCAACAAACGTCATTGTTGCTCCCGGATCAGCTGAATGCTGATTGAGTATATCACGTTCAGCACTGGGAACAATGGCACTACTCACATTGAACTTGATTCGTCATGAGGATAATGATCTAGGGAACCAACCCTGAGGATAGGGAAATGGTCAGAAAAAAGCGAACATACATTGTATTCTTCGGAAAGTTTCGATAATTTCGAGAGCATTTGTGCGAGCTGGGAATAGGGACGATCAGAACATTTGATCTCCATCGTCGAAGGGCGCCAGGAAGCGTTACCTTCTGCTGCCGCTCGCTAAGCTCTCCGCGACCGGAATAGTCAACTCGGAAGAGAGCCATAATGCTGTCGATTATGAGCAGACGAAAATCCTTGTCTTCGGCAAACCGAGCAGAGCACTCGTTGATAAGTTCCATCTGTCCAAAGTGTCGTTGGCATTAGTCACAGAAGAAAGCGCCCAAGCTTACGCACCTGATGTTCGCTGTTGAACGCCCTAGCTGGAAGAATTGTCAACATTGCCTCCTTTTTTCAAAAGGCAAAAGAGATTTCGAACCATATAAGATATTCTCCAACGCCAATGTTCCGTCGACGCCAAAACGCTCGGCAATGGACCGAATACGGTCGGGCCGAAACGTACCCTCAGTGTCAATATATGCGACCTTGCCAGATGCTCCACCATACTCGGCAGGTAATTGAGCAACGACGCTCATGGTGTGAGCAAGCTGCGTCTTTCCAGTTCTATATTCGCCGTATACTAAGGCGATTTAGCACACGAGGCGAACACGAAGGGGAGGAGAGGAGAAACCTTCTGTTATAGACTGTGACATTAATCCACCTGAGAATGTGCGAGTGAGAAGAGAAGGCGAAGAGAGATAACGACGGTGAGCTTACCTCCTAGAATTCCGTCAACGAGTTTGCTCCCAGTACTGATAGTGAGAACTTTTTTACGTTTATCTTGAACCTCGACTCCAGTGGCAAACGAAGATCCCTGACGACGAGTTCAGTGGACCAGCACCCGAGAATACAGAATAAACATACAGCGATCTTCTGAGCAGCCTCTTTGATTTTCTCCACCTTCGCCTCTGACATACCCTGATTATATGCGCGGCTAAGGCAGAGAAACGGGGACAAAGAAACGCAATGGGCACCTTAATCTTCAGCATCTGCCTTCGAGTGGTCATAATGACACCAAATATCGTGTTGATAGCTGCGGACTGCAAGCCGATAGAAATAAATATATGCATAGAAGAGAACTCGGCCAAACGAACCTTGAGCTTGGTGATGTCCTGGACGTTAATACCCTCGGGTGGAGTCAGCCTGCAGTCAAAAAAAAAACGAACGGGAACGCGCATACATGTCTCTGTAGCTCGTCCACAGTGTCGAAGCTCGACTGTGAAGCCCATGAATTAGCATATATGATGACCCTCCGTGTCTGACAGCAGCCCTTACCTCTTCTTCATCTCCACTGGGCGACGGCGCGCGCGACTGGGAGACCGAGGCGACTGAGGGTGCTCGTCGAGGAGGCATAATGCACAGAGAGAAGGGATAACAGACAGAAAGGCGGGCAGAGCTCTTATTTAGAGACGCGACCTTACAGCACGTGGCGAGACGATGTCAATCTAACGTCGAAATATGTCGATAGATATCCCAAATACAGAAATCGACCTATAATACTACACGGGTGGGATATCAACGGGAATAGAGAAAGAGAAAATACGCAAAGTGCATACCAAAAAGGACCTAGTCTGCATCGATGACCATCCCTCCACGACCGCGTCGAATGCGGTCCTCCAGTCCACCAGCACCGCCGAAAACCCTCTTGCTCTCGCTGTTGAGATAGCTATTCATTCCCTTCGACCGCTTCTGTGCTTCCTCCGCCAACTCGGCCTTCTCCTTCTCAAGGAGGGCGGCCAATCGTTCCTTTCTGTTGGAATCCATGTTCGTAGCGTTCGACTGCATAGCTGCGAGCTTCGCAGCACGTTCCTCTTGCGTCGGGCCATTAGTTCTTGACGGGCCCTGTGGTGCAGGCGGTCGTTCGTTTCTGAAAGGGGGAGGCGAACGATCCATTCGACTCCGTTTGTCAAACCTCTCGTTCCGGTCTCCATTCCACCTAGAGGGACTGCGGCTCCGAGGTCGTTTCGAACGTTCCGCGGGACCAGGGCTGTTAGATGTGTCTGAATTCCTTTCGGGATAACGTGGGGGTCGAGAGGGCAACGAATGTCTGCGACTGTCTTCCTCCGGGCTATATCGTCTTCTGCGATCCGACGAGTCATCCCTGTGGCGGCGGTCATATTCACGATATGAAGGTCTGGGAGAGCGGGACCGGCGATAGTAGCCGGGGCTTGGTTCTCGCCTGTGACGTCTATCATCCACTGCTGCTGGAGACCTTGAACGGCTCCTGGGAGATCGTGAGCGCGAATCGCGCTGACGCTTCCTGTGTTTCTCCTCTTTACGCCTCTTCTTCTCCTCCTTCTCCTTCTTTCTCTCTGTCTTGTCCTTCTTGACCTTGATACCATTTCTTTCCTGCATCTCGCGAAGACGAAGAGGGTTGTTCATCAGGGCCTGGTACGCAGCCTGTTCTTGCTGCTTGATGGCAAGTAGAGGGTCATCGCGGATCTTGGCTGCCATATCTCGGGCATTGTTCGCATTTTGGATGGCGATGAAGTTCTTGTGGGACGCTCCGAGCTGATACAATAGACGGTCAGCACATTGAAACGAATATTTGGCAGAGGCACGTACCTTGGCATTATCATCAGCCGTAAGGATCTTGTCGACTCTTTTCTTCCCAAGAAGATAGTCTTCGAGGTCGTTCGCATTAGCTCCACTGCCTGTTGCTGGTGTTGCATACATCCACTCCAGTTTCTCCGTCCGTTTCTTCCCCGTTTGCTCTTCTTGTAACCGCTGCAGCTCCTGGAGTTGCCGTTCTTCCTCCTTTTCCTTCCTCAGCTGATCCAATTTCTTCTTTTCTTCGAGCTAAATAATGACGTTTCAGCACATTTGTTGAATGAGTTGAATAAATGAATTCCACTTACCGCTTTCTTTTCCTCGAGCCAGACCCGCTCCTGATTCTTCATGAGGAGCGGGTGCCAGGACTTTTTCATATTAAGATCTCCGCCACCCATTTTGAATGATACTTTGAGGTGAAGTAGTAGAAAAAGGGTGAAAGGAAGAGAGTTCCTTGTTAGAGGTGGTGGTGGACAAGAGACAACCTAGCTGGAGTCACTGGCCTCGAAGTTCATCGCCTCCAGGGCGTGAGAGCAATTACGTAATTCAAAACAGTATGTTCTTGGTTAGTGATGACCTCAACCAGAGTGCTATGCTTGGGCGTCGTTAGCGCAGCCATGTCGACACCGGCGTACGAGCCATTAAATGGCGACCTCGAGAGTGGTCAAGGGAATAGCAGAACGACATCTGCCCAGCCAGCGTAAGTTTCTGCTTTTTAGCCGACTTTCGAGGTCCTCCTAACATTGGGCATGCTCTCTAGCCCAACGCGATCTATCTATGCCCTGACGCGTGGCGAAATAACAAGAGGTCTTGCCAACCGATTTGTGCACTCCAGAGTGTACATCCTCCTATACCTTGTGATGGCAGGGCTATCAGTGGCCACAGTGGTACTGAGCCTGACGGACGGCTGTCCGGGTCCAGCTTTCTATGTCCTGGAAGTCATCATAAACACTGCTATGATTCTCGAAGTTACTATTCGCCTAGTCGCTCTAGGCCGAGTGAGTCATTCTCAGGAACATTGGGGTCTTGCACTAACCACACCACGTTTCTAGCAATTCTGGAAGTCACCATTCAACGTGGTTGACGTTATCCTGACGTTCTTCTGTGCATTAACATTGCTTGTACTGGCATTTGCGAAATGCGGCACAGGAAGCAAAGAAGAAGAGATATTTGATACCCTCCTGCTGGTTGCAAGGAACGTTCTTCAATTTGGGAGGCTTGCGGCGGTGATGCGACAGTGAGTTCTACTTATCTCCCCTGCTTCTTTCTGATCTATCCCCGTCGCTGGCGCATGCTCATCGGAATGTTCCCCGTCGATATTAGGTCCGGGCAATCGATATTTTCCCGCCCCAAACCAATTGATATCAATGCGGCCCGAAGGGCAGGGTTCGGGATGGAACTGGATGTGGAGAGCGACGAGGAGGAGGAGGAGGCTGAGCTGCGCCGGCCCTTGGTGCGGAACCCCATCCTGTTTGATGCCGAAGACGAGACCCCGTCGACCACCCCGGCGCGACCTCTGTCGGAAATGCCTTTGGCAAAGCAAGCGGTACGGGACCGCGATGCGGAGGATATGTGGGCAGAGCTTGGTTAAAGCGACCGATATCCATGGTAATTGTATTTATACGGTACATACATCGTTCACATAATTGAATAGGGATACCCTGAAACGGAGTGGTCCATGTTTCAAGGAAAGTTCTGCGTACGTACCTTGTTGTCAGGTGCTTTGCTTTGGCAGTCCCGCCAGCAAGGACACGATGAATGTCAGAGATTTGGCGCACGCAACAGCAACAGACAGCACCCGATCGAAGCGATGGGAAAGTGTATTTTGGGATGCCAAGGTGGGACATGATTGATCGAAAATGCGTGAATTCTCAGGACTTGACTGATTTTGCCAACACTCCTCATAAACTTTCCTCATGCGCTCTCGCTGACTCGTTGGCGCCCAATACCGCTGTCTGTCCGCTCTGCGCCCCCAGCCCCAGCAATGGCTGCCGCCTTCGACAGCTCCTCGCGCTCCTGGTGGTCGATGGCAAGGTCGCAATCGGGGCCAGTAACGGGATACAGTCCCGAGAAACCAAAGTCCAAGTCCAAGTCAAAGACCCTCAACACCCTCTTTGGCCTGAAATCCAAGAAGAACCCCGCCGTCGCCATCCAAGACCCTCCTTTGCCCATCCAGCCCGTGCCCCCCGAACACATTCCACAGTCCTTTGCCAACAGGCCGCCTTCAAAGTCCGTTTCGTCGGTCATTTCGAGGGCAGACTCCTTCGGTCCCCGCACCCCGTCCGATTTCCAGCCCCTCGACCGCAACCCTGGCCGTCAGTCCTTGCTGACCCTTTCCGATGTCGATCCGTTCGCGTCGTCACGCAGCATCGGGACGGTGTCCAGCCCGTACCAGCCAACAGACCCGACACGTCTCTCGGCATACTCGAATACTTCCTCCAACGACCACATCCACCGGAAGAATGTGGACCTTGCTTCCCAGCAACGAACCTCATACGCCTCATCCTCCTCCCAGTCCCAAAATCACGTCAATGGTCCTGAGTCTCCGCTTCCGTTATCGCCACCCCCTGCCCTGCACCCAGTAGGCAGCGCTAAAGGGAAACTTTTGAACAAGTGCGTTGCCCCCATCTCTCCCTTTTCCCCTGGTTCTAACATTTCTGCAGACGCTCGGACACGGCGCTCAATGGGAGTAGGAGAACTGAAAATTCAGGACAACCGTCGCCGTTCCCAAACTCAGGGGCATCAACAAGCCGGGCCAGCTCCAACTCGTCGTCACGGCCACCCCTGCGTCCACGAGGGCTTACTGATAACGGCAGCACTCAACAGGCTGGCTTTTTTGTCGACCGGCGGCCAAATATTGCAAGTGTGAAGCCGGTCGACCCACCCCAGCCATCCCCGAATGCATCTTCCTCCTCCTCCTCCCGACCCCATCCTCGGGTTGTTATTCGACAAGCTTCCCTTCAGCATCTCAGTAGCCCGGCCCCTCCACCTACACAGAGGCTGCCTCCTCCTCCCCAGTCACTGCAAGATGACCGTGCGGTAGCCTGGCCCAAGCCCCAGGCCCACAGGCCGCATACGGCAGAGTCAATCCCTTCGCCTATTTCTTTTGCCTCCGCTGCATCATTACAGGACTCGTTTCCAAGTCCAATACTGGCGTCTCCTCCAACTCGAACGAGACGAATATCCGATCGCAGCACACCTAACCCCACCACCGCTGACGCCGATAGGGAGCGTTTGGCGGAGCGAAGCAAACCTTCTCTCACCCCTCTCTCACCACCAATGACATTGAAGAAGGCTATATCGCATCAATCGCTATTAAAGCGCGGCCCACTTTTTTCTTCGTCTTCTTCTGCATCCAACGGACCCACCCCATCTTCCAGTCAGGAGCCGGAGAAGACTTCTCACAAGTATCTCAAATTCCCTCATCCCCGAATACCTGTTCCTCCGATCCCATTGAAACATTCAAACTCTTCCGCTTCTACCCTAAATGACGCTCAAACGCCTAGCGAAAAGCGCGCGAGCTCAAGCAGTGGAAGAAAGCGGCTCTTCTCTGGTTCGAGTCTCCGACGTCCATCCACGTCTCATTCGGGCACGGGTGTGGACGAGGACAATCAATCAGTCTTCAGCATGAAGTCCGATCAGGATCTGTATATCAACACATCTCTATTCAAGCCCTGGATCTCGACACAGCCGTCTCACCCGTCCTTTTGGGACGAAGGGACGCCTGACACTGTGCCAAACAGTCCTGTTCACGGTTTGGTAGACTTGGGCTCGATGTCTCCAACCCTTGGCCGGTCAGAGCTTATCAAGGAAGCACCACCGATCATGTTCACATCACCTACCCTGACTCCAGGTTCACGGCAAAGGGGATTCTCTATACGTTCTTCGAGCACCGTCGCATCGATAGATTGTGATACGGACTCAGTTCTATCGGGCTTTTCACCTCGAAGTCAGAAGAGCGATCACTCCCGATTCCACAGGTCAAACACCATCACCTCTGCTCGCGGAACAAGCAACAAACTTGACAGTTTTGTTACCGCTTCTCCAGTTTCCACCAGGCCTAGAACCGCGTCCTCTGGAACCCCTTCCAGGAAGGTACCCGAACGGCCATCGACAGGACAACCCCTCAATCAACCAAAATTCTCAGACCTTGCGCTCGAACAATCATTCTTCAAGTCATCCTCATCTCCACCTCCTGTTATGACCAGTCTTCCACCGCCACCTCGTCCTAAAACACGTCCAACCATCATCACGCAGCGTGAAACGTCACCCGCCAAACCCACCGTTATCACCCTATCTGCCCCTCCAGTAAAGCGCCCAAAGCCGAAGATGAGCTTCGAGAAAGCGATACACAGACGTTCTCTCTTGAGGAAGCCATCATTTCTAGAAATTGATGATGACGATGACGACGAAGACGGAAATCTGATCGAAAACGGACGGGACGATGTCGTAAGGTTATTCGACGAACCGAAAGGAAGGGACCAGTGGGATACCGACAGCAGCATGGGACCTCCAGTTAGCGCCAGCTTCCTAGATTTTGCTCGGGAGAGTTTTGACACTGTTCGAAGCGATTGAGATGCCGGTCCATGGACTCCGAGTTTTCGCGATACTGGGTTTTAAAGACCAGGTGTATCAACTTTCCGTGTTGTTTCTTTTACCTTGACGCTCACTCACATTCCCTCTTCCACTCACTCACACGCCAACCGATTTCATTTGTTGCTCATCTTGTTAGTTATCTACTGTATCAACTCATGTGTTAGTAGTAGATTGACCCCTCTCCTTTTTCTAGTGCTACCTTCATCTAGTTTCCCCCCACAACCCAACGCTATCGAATTACCGGACCTGTCCCAACTATTGTTCCATCCTTTGCTCATATTTTTTATTACTATTTACTACCCGGTTTCTGTCTATATACCTCGGCATGCCCCTCCTCATTCATTTTCCCCCACATACATCGATCTACTCGCATCGTTCTCATTTTTTTCACATACANNCTCAGAAATACAAAGAACGGGAAACGATTAAAATTTTCAAAGAATAAAAGAGTCGGACAAGCAAAATTCAATTCGAATCAAGTTACTAGTAGCCAAAGTATAGTATCTACTTAGTCTGTTTCGTCAGTATGATATCCAGCACGCCTCATAGCTCCCAGACNGTGACGCGCGGCACCCAAGTCCTTCTCCAACTTGAGAATCTCGACCTGTTGCTCCATCTCGCGCCTCTTGAACTCGAGGACGGCCATGTTCTTGTAATCGACTTCTTCGTCCTCGGATTGGCGAGCAGAGATAGCCTTGACCTGCCTGACAAGTGCCTTGCAAGCCTCAGTGACGGCCTTGGCAGCCGCCTCCAGCCTCTCTTGCGTTTTGGACATGAGGTTGGCCTTGACACGCGAGGCAGCCACGAGCTGGGCAGTTGCTGCTGCCACTTCGTTGGAAGCGACGATGAGCTGTTCGAGCGAGTGCGTTCCGGAGAGCACACCATCGGCACTCTCGATGAGCAAATTGGTCGCAAAGGCAACAGCTTTGGCGGCAGAGATAAGGCCCTCGGTCCAGCGGTTGTTTCGCTTGTAGAATTGCTGCATTGAGCTCGAGCCTCTTCCTTGGGCGGCGATCTCCTGCTGAGACTCGGTAGCAGCCTTGATGAGGCGTCCAATGGCGTTGGTGATGGCCAGAGACGCCGAGAGGATCGAATCGTGGACCTGGAGGTCGACGGCGCTGTATCTCGACGAATCCTTGGGGCGGGCCATGAGTTGCTTGAGGCGCTCTGTGGCTGCTTCGATGGCCTTGGAGGCGCTAAGCATCTCTTGCTCCACCAAATCACCAAGGTCCCCGTTGGTTCGAGTCGCTTTCGAGCCTTTGGAAACCAATCCTTCAACAACCTCGGACAACTTGGTAAGCGCCGCCTTTGTTTGGCTGTTGTTCCGCATTGCGACCTCTTTCCGTTGTGAAGGCTGGAGAAGATCCAACTTGTATGATTGAAGGTTTTCGAAGAACCGAATGCCAGAGTCACCAGCCCCCCTTGCGGCACTGATAATCTTGTCCGAAACATCGTCATCGGCTAGACGAGTAATACCCTTGGTGTTGGTGAGGANGTCGGCCAGTGACTGCGCCAACTCATTAGAGGATTTAATGACCTCGACATGATCACCACCAGCTTCGCCGCTGAGATAGAGGTTGTAAATCATGGCAAAATCGGTCGCGTTATTGGTAGCCTTCTCGATCATAGATAGCGTATACTCTGGTGTAGAGTTGAGGTTGCCAGCTTGAGCGGGAGACTCGAGCTCATAAATCGAGTCGTCGACTTTGTGCACACAAGCCTGAAGAATCGAGTCTTGATAGAAGTTAGTAACTGTCGCATATCTGTCAATTGACCTTAATCACCTATGATTTGATTGAGTTTCTTGCGGTTGTCCAAAATGAGGGTGTCAATCTGAGCGTTGGTCGTCTCATCAGCGATTCCTCGGTCCTGAAACGATCAGTTCAACAAATGCTAATAGATGATGAGAACAAGACAAATCACCTGCTGCACTTCGGACAGCTGCTGCAAAGTGCTGTCCATGCCCTCTTGAAGAATGAGAATTTCCTGGTCCTTCTCATCTCTCAATCGCTCCAGTTCGCCTGAAGCACCGTCGAGCTTACTGAGCAACTCGTCAATTTGAAGTTGCTTTCTCTGTAGCGGACATCAGCAAAAAACCCTTTCGGAAGAGCTGCACCACCTACGCTCAGGGAATCCTCAAGCTCTGAAATCTGGCGGTTGTACCTCGACATTACGGAGGATACCTCAGTGTTTCGGGATCGCGACGAATCTTCTGCACGTTCGTTGGCAAAGCCAAGCTCTCTGCGCAGCCTATCGATCTCCTCTTTGTGAGAGGACTTTTGTCGGTCGATCTCGAACCTCGCCCTATCCCGTTCTCTCAACATGTCGGCAAGCTCGATGTTCTTCGCCTTCAAATCACGCTCCATCCGCTCCATCTTATCAACGGCTTCCTGAGCAGAGCTGGCCTTCAGCTGATGTTGCTTGAACTTGGAAAGCACGTCGAGATGCTCCGTCCGCAGCTGGCTGTAGAGCTTGGCAAGGGCCTCATATTTGTTACGCCAGAGGGTGACTTGGTCCTGGAGCTGCTTGATCAACTCGTCCTTGGCGGCCATTTGGGAATTGAGGTGTCCGGTCATGCCATTGAGCTCGGATTCAAGCGCTTTGACACGCTGGTGCGATCTCAGAAAGAGGTTGCCTACACATTCAGAGAAGGACTCACTCGGTCATACTGCTCCAGGAAGATTTGGTCCCGTTCATACTGGCCCCGCATAGCGAGAAGTTCGCGCTCCAGCTCCCCGGCTTGCTGTAACGCGGCCTGGTTGCTATACATCATTTGTTGCTGCATCAACTGCTCTTGGGCCAGTCTCTGTGCCTCGGCTTGTTCCAGTTGCCTCTGTTCGAATTCGCGTTGTTGCTGGTGTTCTAATTCCAGCCTCCGTCGTTCCTCGGCCTCTCGCTGGGCATTCAGGGCAGCCTGCTTGTCTTCATATTCCTTCAGCATGCGGACCTGCTCGTCAATGTCGACTCCAGGAGTAGGGGCGGCAGGTGGAGGTGATTTCGTCTCAGTCTTTGGTCGAGCCGGGAGCTCAGGTGCCTCGCCGCTATCCATTAGGTTGGGTGGTTCCTGCAATAATCGATGAGAAAGACTGAACGATACCACCTGTAAACTTTACTTACTGGGCCCAACTTGGGAACGTTAATCAGACCAGTAAGGTATTTGAGGTTGGAACACTCGTAATAGAATTTGCGCAGATTGTAGTGCTGCTGGGTAAAGCGATCCTTGAGAGGTTCGAGCACCTCAGTATCGTTCGTTCCTGTGCCATCAAGCATAAGACGTTGACCGGGAGCTCATAAGGAAAATACTCACGTCGATACATTGCGCGCAGCATGCTTGTGATGAACCGATAGATTCCCCAGCTTTCTTTTACCAGCGGAACCAAGGCTGAAATTCTGCATTCGTTGTTGTTTGAGTGCCTGAAATGAGAGAAGACCATCTTCTGGAACGAGTCTATTTGGTCTTGCAATTGCATCAGATCTGAAATGGTCTCGTAACTGAAGAGTATCCCTAAAGGTGAGCAAACATACAGGGAGAGTTTGAATAAAACACTCACCCTTCATTAGGATCGTCGATCCCCTTCAGCGTCACGTATTCCTCATATTCAAATAGACCATTGAACTCTCGTCGCAGACGATGGAACCTGAGTTTTGACAGGATGAACTGCACGTATGCCTTGATTAAAGGGGCGTATCCTATCGATAACGGTGAGTGCAGCCCAGTCCGTCAACGAGTATTCCACCAACCTCGTGAGCCATCTGCGGCTATCGTACGAGCCAGAGTTTCCAGCCATGAAGCGTGGGCTTGGGCTTCCACCAATGTCTAGAAAGGATGATGAAGGAAGAACCAGAGGACGGAAGGAGAATGACATACGGATGGGTGACCCTCCTGCAACACCTTGTGCACGGTGATCAGTGCTTTGAAAGTCTGAACTTCATCGGATAGTATAGGCTGTGCACGGAGACTGCTCCAAAACGAAGTTGAAGAGTGGTAGTCCCACGTATAGACGATACACTCTAGAAACTGGGGTTGAGTTCCACGTCTGAATCACCGGCAGCCACGACGTACTGCGGACATGTTTCTGCTTGGGTGCTGACTCCTCTGGGCTAGTGGCCTTTTTAATGTTGATCACTAGTTCATGTTCTGCTTTATCCTTGTCCACTGGACGTGTTGGATAGTGCATTTCCTCGTCGACATCGAAACCGCCACGCCCTCGCCCTGAACCGCCACTGAACCTAGTAGACAAGGAATTTTAATGGGTTCGCGAGCCCAGTTCATAGACTGCACAAGAGACTTACATTGTGGGCGACTTGGGAGAACTAGAGAAAGATGGTTTTACGGGATCGCAGCACTGTTGGACGGGGAGTAATCCCCAATGCTGTACTACCCGTAACTATTATGGAAGGTGTTTACCGCCTGTTTACCGTGCGAACTCCTGACCCAATGTTTTCTTCCCCGTTCCGCCTCCTCCGTCGGGAGCTGCCACGATTTCCTCAGTGCCCAAGACGCCAATTTTTCTTCTGGAGATCCACGAAATCGAGCGTACCGACGCTCTACAAGCCCCGCAAAGAACCATGGATTACTCCAACCATGGCCGTTGTCGGGATTATCCCTTTCTTTACCTTCGCCCTTGGAACGTGGCAGATGAAACGACTCAAGTGGAAAATTGACCTCATTGACGAGCTGGATGAGAAGCTACAGTTACCACCACTGAAATTCCCGAGCAAAATCAAGTCAGTCGTCAGGTCTTTATCGAACGCACCGCGTTACCAACTCACCGAGCAGCCTCTCAGTCATTCCTGAATTTGTCTTTCGCAAAGTCCTTCTGAAAGGCCGCTGGGACCATGCCCATACAATGATATTCTCCCCCCGTGTACGGGAGGGTGTCCATGGCGTTCATGTCATCACCCCACTAGTCCGGGAGAATGGCTCGACCATACTCGTGGATCGCGGATTCGTTTCAAAAGAAAACCTAGAATTATTGGCTCAGAACCAACCAGAGGGCGAGGTGGAAGTACTGGGCATGATTCGTACTTCGCAACCAAGGAACCGGTTCACTCCGGATAACGAGCCAGAGAAAGGGATATGGTACTGGACGGATGTTGATGCTATGGCACAATATGCTGGTGGGGATGAAGCAGACGTTCAGCCTGTTTATGTCGAACAAATATTCGGTGCGTTTCATTCATCTTTTTCGGCCTATCTTGGCTGATGGCAAAGGACAGAGGGTCATGCCGGTGAAGCTGCAACTCTGCTTGACAAGGGTGCTCCCATTGGGCGTGCACCAACAGTCGATCTGCGAAATTCCCATTTGTCCTATGTGATTACCTGGTACGTAGGGCACCTTAGTCTTCGTCATCCTGGTCCTGAATGCTCTGCAGGTATTCGCTATCAGCTCTCACCGCCGTTATGTTTGGTCGGGTTCTAATGCGTCGCAAGCGTTCCCCGGGGAAGAAGATGCCTCGCTTCGGATAGATACTTGGGTGGTTGAATTTTCGTAATATCATTATAACAGAGAATTAGACTTCCCCCACTCGCACATCTGTTATGATTCCAAAAAGCTTGTAGAGTTCTACGAGTTAACGTTTAGCTTCGTATATAAATACCGGAAATAAATTCAGGGATGCAAACACGAGACTGCAATTTGATCGCTATCCCCATTTGAGGCGGACTTAAACGCTGCAGCCTCAGCTCGCCGGTGACGCGCAGGGGCACAACCAACCTCCGAATTTCCTACTCTCATCCTCCGCAGATGGACCGGGCTGGGCTGGACTCGGACGACGATGTATTCAACCAGAAGAGAGAAGCGTCCACCTCTAATATCAACCCCTCAAGCAGCCCCGTCGCCCGCCAACACTTTCCGTCGCCCCTTGAGGGTTCCATTGCTCGACAGTCACGACAGTACCCGGAATACTCCCAGAAATCATATGGCCTCGGATTCTCTCCACCCGTAAGGCGGGGCTCCCCACTCAATCCACAGAAGAACAGTCACAGGCGAAGTGCGCAGAGCAATGGTTCCTTGCTCGATTCTCCACCTCTCAGGCACCGGCGTGTTCCCAGTCCAGGTGTCGTCGACATGGGATCTCCAAACCTAGAGCAAGATGCCAACGTCGGAGTTTTCTCTAACGAGTACGATCTAGGTGAGTGGTCAACGGTGCTACGGTACTACTTGGTGCTGACTTTTGCTTTCTCTAAGCCCATGAAGGTGGGTAATCAGAGGCGCCGTACTCTTACTTTCACTCAGCCTCCCTTCTATCGCAGACCCTCGGATATTACTCGAAGTTCAACGTGCATTGAAGCTGAAAGCTCGAAGAGAAGCCAGGTTGAAGAGGGAGCAATCTGCATCACCGCAACATGGCATTGGGTCCTCCATTTCTCCTGAGCTAGCCCATGCATCATGGAGATCCCGTTTGCCTGCTGTTTCTTCCCCTCCGGCCTCTCCAACTCCTCCTAGGACAGCCAGCATCAGTACAGCCTCCGATATTGACTTCAGCCCGGCCAAAGGGGGATCCAGCTCCACTGACTATTCACATCCCGTGCCTACCTCTTTGGACAATGGTAAAACACTGGACTGGGGTTCTCCATATACGGACGATGACAAGAGCGACAAACGGTGGCCGTTGATAGGAAAACGGAAGGAAAGAGATAAAATACTCCCACTCAATGCATTGGCTGAACAGCAGGAAACCATTTACAGAGGTGGGTCCCGGAGAGTATATATATGAGATATTTTTGACGTCGGCCCTCAGAGAAATTGGAGAAGATGACAACAGTCATGAGTGTTCAGACTCAACGGAAGGCTGCAATCACTCGAGAGCAACTTGGACGCCGATATAAACTATTCTCCGAGCACAGTCCCGCAGTCAAGAGAACAGCCTCTTCCTTTAATCTCCTTAACGTTGCTCGGTGGTACGCAGGCGTGGACACCCGTGTCAAGCAGGCAATCGAGAAGGCCGAACCCTTTTCCTGGCTCAAGCACCTCGAGAGAAATCATACGAAAGACCGCTCTGAATGGCACCTGTCGGCCTTGGTCATGGAAGAGTTTTTCCAGGCGCAGCTGTGCTCAACAGCTACTATGCCCACTATCCCTGAAACGGCGTACCCTCTGCCAGATAGTCGCACACCCTCCTCTCCTACATCCCCGCCCCATACGCCCCTTCCATCACCTGATGCAGTCTCCTTTGAGCCGCGTCGTGATTCCGTGGATTCCTCGGGTACGCCGAACCTGCCGCTTTCAGGTGCATCGACGTCGAAGAATCAAATTAAGCCAGGCAATTTCGCGAGGGAGTATCACCCTGTGTACATCAAAGGGGATGTTTCCTCCGTCGCAGAGTCGATGTCGGACTTTTCGGATCGCGGTGTCGCAAGGGAATCACCTTTCATCGAGTCAGCCCGGAGATCAGAGCATCCTAGCCCGAAAATCCAAGTGATTGTTGCCCGCGAACCAGAAGACAAGACCGACCAAAGAACTGCGATTCCAGTACGAGTGAAACTATCAACCTCGAGTAAAGGTTCTGCCGGGGAAGCTTCTTCAGTGAAAGACCAGCCTGCACCCCAGTTGCTTTCTCATAACTCCTTTAAATCCCAACTACCTCGTCGTATTCGCGCATCCCACCCTTCGTCCGACGTCCTCAACAAGCGCTTCCCAGAGGACAACGAAGTGCATCTTCACCGCGAGCACGAAAGCAAAGTCAGGTATGCAGCGTTTCCTTTCCCTCATGTGTGGATCACATTCTCACATGTTATATAGAATACTCGAAGAGGCTCATGCCCACAATCACAGAACCAGGCAGATGCTTAACCGCATATCGGCTGCCGTACGGGAATACGATGCAATACAGAACGCCGCTCTGAAGACTCCTGGTATTCCGCACCTTCCCCTACCCAAAGAGCTTGTCGAGGCGTTCAGTCACGACCCTGCTGCTGTCACCGGTGCAACACGCCGGCTAAGAGGGTGGAGAGCCGTGGAAGATATTCATCAAAGAGTACTTCGGCAACGGCAGACGTTTAAATCTTTCCTGTCGACGCGACCCACCCAGGCGTCCGACCCAGTACAGATTCTAGACGCCCCCATCTCCACGCTGATGGAAACTTTGGACGTACTCGAAACCCAGAAGGACGAAATCGTTTCGACCGCGGCAAATTTGGCTGAACTGYTGCACGAGGTCCAGGAAGTCCACCGAAACGTCAAAAGGGATTATAATACAACGGTCTCTCGTACATCCGTCGTTTATCCCGAGGTAAGCAGGGAACACTATTTTCTAATACTTTCGCTGACGGTGTGACAGCTCTCCCATATTGTCGCTTTGGAAGAAAGCTATCGGGACCAGTATCAGCAATTATGGGACTTCGCCATGGATGCGCTGACACTACTCCTTGATACAGTCACACCCTTCTGGCGGAACTACGGCAAGACTATCGGCGAGGACGTCCGCGACTTTCTCATCATTCCTTTATACCGCAACGAATTCACTGGCGAACCCAAACGGTATCCTCTCACAGAGATACCTCGACGCTCCTTTAGCCACTGGCTCGGCCTCGTACTTTTCTTCTTTCTCTCTATCGCTCTGACTTTCCTCCAGTTCAGGGCAGCCATCACGTCCTTGGGGAGCTATAGGCTGCAATGGATTCCATATGATGGCGTCCGGTGGACGGCACTTCCATTCTTCTGGATAGGTATCCTGATTCTGTGGATTGCCGTTCTGTTTGAATTCTCGGTTGTCATCATGCAGCTCGGAATCATCACCTGGTGGACTGGCTGGCTGATTAACGTATTTCAATAAGTATTTTCTTTTGACATTCACCCCTTCTTATTCGTTCGCTCGTTTATATTATCCCTTGCTCCAAGGACCCAGTAGACCGACTAAGTTAAATGTATGTATTTCACAGGATATCACATTCGCAAGCTTGTAAATTTACCAATCAAATATCTATTGTCATGGCTGTTTACCTCTTGATACCGTTGATTGATTGGAGGCGCTCGGACCTGTTGACGAGCCTGGCGAGTTGAAGGGAACGCTGAATGTCGTGGTGGTAGGTACAGTCGGAGAAAAAGTGGGAACGGAATACGGCCTTGACTGCAGAGCGGCAACGAAGGATGGGTGCGACCTCGCTTTTCCTGTCTCAATGCAAACACGGCAGTATCCTAGAAGGATCGTTAGTAGAAAGAACCATGATAAGTTTGATAATACTGACGACCTCCAAGGAGAAGGGGCACGTCTTTTGCGTTGCAGACCACGCACTTGATCTCTAATGATGATGGCATGTGAGTGGTCTTCATTTTTTTTGGAACCGGTGGTGCTGCTGGCGCTGGAGGCGGCTGGGGTGTCACATTGGGCATTGGTTGAGTAGTACTCACAGCCACAGCCTTCTTCGCTATCACTGGGTCCTTGGTCGCGTTCTTGGGCGCTGTTTTTCTAGGTCTAGGGGGCCTTTGAGGGTTAGGTCCATGTTTCAGAAGCTTCATGGTATACGGTTGGGAAATCTGGGAGTTGGATCAGATATCGACTCTCGCGATCAGTACTCATCGATCATACCGTCTGAAGTTGCGTCAATAGGGGGCACGACGGCAGCTGATATCCCAGGTATAGCCGTTTGCGCTTTCCCTGAACGGTGAAGTGAGTCGAGGAAATTGCATTCGCTAGAATGATAACAGACATACCAGGCCGTTGATAATTGCACGGTTCCGGTCTACCGTTTCTTGTCCTCCGATCCAGAGAGCCAACATTTCCGCGATGAAAGGTGGAACATCTTTCAAGAGAAGCGAAACAGCTTCACGCGTGTCTTCTCCTGCAGGCTTGTTCTTGATAGTGGTATCTGACTGTGGCTGAGTGTCGGTGACAGCAACTTGGTCAAATGGCAGGCAAAGAGTCAAGGTCGTATCCTTGTCATTTTTCCGCTCCAGCAATGCGGGACCGCGAGGTACGAGCCATCGCTCTGAAGGAGCTTCCTTGAATTCAATGACCAGATCAAAGGCCTTCACTGTTGGGACGGAGGGCGCCGCGTCTGGAAACTGATACGGCGACAGAGTTGTCGAGGTCGATGCTGGAATTGAGACTGTCGAGGGATAAACCTGAACAGCTAATGGAGCTAAAGTTTGCAATTCGTCTGTTGTTACTGTGCCTGCGAGGACCGAGCGAACCAATTTGTTGAAGCAGGTATCAGCAGCCATGGCACTTTCAATCCTTGCGCCCACCTCCGGGTGATTATTTGGGTCATGCACCCATTGAAACAATGGAACTAGTTTTGGATAGAATCTTTCGATGAATTGCATCTCGATTATGCGTGGTTGAATCGCCTGCATTGTCGTCAAAGCTATGGATGTTGGTTGGTTCATGAATAGTCCCGTCTGTACCTGTGCTTGGTCAGGGAGATATTGAACCTCATAGAAGTTGGTATCCGAGAAAATGTGGGGTCCTATGACCACATCGCATCTGCCGCGGTTCAAAAGTCGATGGGCTGGTGGTTGGGGGACAGGTTCTGCGGCTTTGTTGCCTCGAGGTTTGGCAAAGAACTTGGGGAACGTGTTGAATACCCATTTCTGCCTAGCTATGATATAGTCAGCGTGACTCTCATCTCCAGGCCCTCGAACCTACACTGCTTTAAACTGTGTGCCAGGACCCCACTATGAACTGGCTGTCAGGATCCAGAATCCCGTTGAAAAAAAGGACTACCATTACCTTTCAGCGATACTCTTGAGGGAGTTTTTATCATCTTCTATGACGTCGGTAGTGTCCCAGCCTAAATTCTCGCCAACAGGGAGCGAAACCTCTGTGGTTTTGTTGGCGTTCATCGCAAGACGGACTTGGAAGATGCCGACCGGCGTCTTGGCTTCGGATATTGAGTGTTAGATCAGATCAGCCGGAGTCACGCGCACGGGTCCCTTCATATCAGCGCGTTTATTATCCTAACAATTTCTTGCACACCTTATCGTCTACCATGAGCAGAGTCCGTGAGTCGCTTCAATTTCATTGCTGCTACCGGCTACCAACGATATTTTAGAGAAGGGAGGCGCCGTCTTTAAGCCCGTTGCGAAGGCCCGACCCCGTCCAGCAACAGTAGAGGTCTCGAGACAGGCATCAATTGCCCTCGATGTCCCGACAGAACCTTTCGGTTCGACCTCAACGGGGACCCCCAGTTTTCAGACGTCAACGCAGTCACAAAAAATTGCGAGTAGTACCGCTTTGGGTGAAACAAGCTTCCCCCCGCTACCGCCTGTTGTTCTTCCGAGCGACCAACCTTTCGTCGCTCCAGCCGCTCATTTAGAGCAGAGACCCGCTTCTTTGGCCCCAAGCAGCCCAATGAAAAGCATGCCCTCAAGTAGGGGTACCTTGCTTTCCGTCCCTTCTCGTGCTTCGGCGACCCCAATCGCAGTGGGTATTCCTAGACCACCAACCCAGGCTTCAGTACCAATACCGGACGTTCCCTATCCCCCGACGACTCAGCCCATCACTCCTGCCATTTTGGCCCCTGCTGATCAACCTTCGTCCAGTGGGTCCACACTGCAAGAGACTGAGTCGCACACTGCTGGTGAACAGCGGAGGAAGCGTCAACGTTCTGCAGCAACACCGGACGACGACGATGACGCTTCCTCAACTTCCTCCAAGGCAAAGGGCGGCCGCGGTCGACGTTCCAGAGCCCCGTCTCTGCCCCCATATGACCCTAGCGCTGACCCAGGCGAGGATCTTGACCCAACTGTTGTCACCATGGCCACGCTCTGCAATGACACCGGTCAAGGCAGAGTGAGTAGCAAGGCAGCAGAAATACTGAACAATCATGCTGCCTGGAAAAAGCAAAATAGAGAAAAACGCGCTCGAATGAGGGAGCTTATGGAAGCGCGCAAGTATGGCAGGTCGGAGCAAGAGGCCGAACTTCTCCAGGAAAACGGTGTCCTACCCACTCCTTCGTCAATAACTCCTTCCACGAGCCACGCATCTACGAGTGCTAGTACGGACGATCCGAACGCAGATTTCGACTACACTCAGGATCTGGCCTCCAGCCGGTATAATGTCCAAGTTCGTATAGGTCCCAACGGGGAGACTGTCATCGATGAGGATTCATTGGTGGTCAATCGCGAGGAGACCGACGAAACTGCGAACTATACACATGTCACGGAGTCGGATACCACCAAATTCGTCAATTCTGGCACCTATGCCAAGCGGTTCCGGGGCTCACGTTGGAGTGCTGAAGAGACTGAACTATTCTATGATGTTGGTTTCCTCTTCTCCTTTGGTCTCAACCGGCATTGACAATTCTGGCAGGCTCTCATGCAGCATGGAGAGAATTATGAATTAATCGCCTATATGCTTCCTGGTCGCGATAGGAAATCATGCAAAAACAAGTTCAAAGTGGAAGATAAAAGGAGTCCTGCCAGAATAAATTATTGCCTCAATAACAGGACAGCTCCTGGTAAGTAATCAATTGTCCCCGTGTTTTCGGCTTTCAAACCTGGCTATACCTCTTTAGACATAGAGTATCTGTCTCGCATGACCGGCAAAGACTTCTCGGGCCCTGTTCCTGAGATTCGCGCACCTCCCAAACCAGCGATCATAAACCCACCGGATGTACCGCAAGAAGCTTCACAGGAAGCACCTACCACAAAGAAAAAGCGACGGACTAAAACTCCTAGCGCTGAAGAAGGGCTTGTAATCATTGGTGATGCCGATGCGATGGGTAGCGAGTCTTCATAGCAGGGTTCATTCACTACATATCATTATTATTCACTCCATCGTACATATGCACGGTGGATTCGTTTCGAAATTGATATTGTCACATAGCGCCCTCCTGTGAGCGAATGAGTTGGCCTACCGAGGTCTGTTCTGTTTCCATCGGATCTGGCCGATTCCGGCAAGAAGTCGCGTCTGGCTGGCAACTGGGCCGCTGGACCCTGTCAATCAGTGCTCTTCTAAAACATTACCTCATGGCTGTTCTCACTTTTCCACTGCTTCAAGACCTTCGTCAATTGCTTTCCCTCAGCGCTCCGTCATGGCGCAAAACAAGATAGTGGTCTGCGGCGCTGGATTCATCGGTATGCTGTTACAATAGCTGATGTCATGACCTCAACTCAAAGTTCAGATTCGTTTCAGGCAAGCAGATAGCTCGAAACCTGCTATCCTCACCCGCGAACAGGGACACAAAACGAATAGTTCAACTGTCATCAAGAAATCCTACGCCGCTCCTTCAGGCCGTAGAGAAGAGTGTCCCCAAGACAAGTTTATATCAATTGCGAGCCGTTCCACTCGACATTACGAATCCCTCCACCCTTGCTCCCGCCTTCGAGGGTGCACATACCGTCATATCTCTCGTCGGAATTCTGCATGGCAAACCGTCCGACTTTGAGAAGGTTCAATGGCGAGGGGCTGAAAACGTTGCTGCCACTGCGAGGCAGGCCGGTGCTCGCCTCATCCACATAAGTGCTATTGGGGCGAACCCCAACAGCGACATAGCCTATTGGAGGACTAAGGGTCTTGGGGAGTCCGCAGTACTCGCAGCACACCCAGAAGCTACTATCATTCGTCCAAGTCTTGTATTTGGTCCAGAAGACGACTTCTTCAATGTAAGTGTGTCTCGTCGTGGAGTACACGCTCAAGCTCACATTCCGTGCTCGAACCCACTTCCAGAGATTTGCAAAGTTGGCCCGACTTCTTCCAGTTCTGCCGGTATTTGGTGGTGGTAATGCCAGATTCCAGCCAGTCTATGTTGGCGACCTCGCCGAAGCGGTTGAGGCGATGTGCAGAGGAGATCGTGAAATTGAACGTGCAATTTCAGGGAAGATCATGGAAGCCGGAGGACCCCGCGGTGAGTGATTCTGTGCACTTTTAGCACTGCCAGTTGACCTCGCCACTGCATAGTCTTTACATATTACGAGCTGATGGAGACAGTTCTCAAGTACGCCCATCGCTACCGCCCTATCATATCCATTCCATTCTGGATGGGGGTGTTGAGTGGGATGTTTTCTGAACGACTTCCCGTGAACCTATTCACAATTACGAAAGACCAGGTGCGTTCCTTCTGACCATGGCATGCGCTTTGACGAAGCTGATGCCTTTTCAAGGTCAAACAATTACAGTATGACAACATTGTCAATCCAGACTTAGGACCGAACGGGCTGTCCTTCGATGAATTCGTACAGAGTCACTGCTCTCATCCGCTTACACCTCTTTATAAAGTCGTACCCTCTTACCTCGATTAGATTACGACTGGCGGCTGCTAGAGAACTATTATCACTTCCCACCTCTCAAATCGGGACAGTCCGTTAATTTGGGTTTTCTGGTTAATTATTGGACTTCAATCGATGAATCTGTCCTCAGAGATCACATTGCACCTTCTTTCTGGTGGAAAACGGAGGGGGGAAGGTGAAGAGAATTTGGGTTGTTGTCACGCTCTCGATGGAGCCTAACAAGCAAGTCGGAAATTTCGAATGAGCAAGTTCCGACTTCCTGTGCATACCGCTCCGGAAACTTCAGCTTGGGCGGAGGCGTCGGATGTGCCTTGGAGATCTCAGCTTCTGTAGATATCCCATTGCCAAGCGTGCGAGGACAGGAATTGACGGCGAGAACAGTTCAGTTCCGTGGCAATTCTTGCGCCACTCATGGATTTCCTAGTTGGAAATACCAGGTGGATCGAGCTCCGCCATTTTCAAGAAAGTTTGTGTCCATTCTCAAATTCTATGGGATGACAGAGTGTTAGTTCCGATGCTACCAATCCAACAACCAGAATTTCGGTATTGGCTCGGAACTGACGCTTTATCAGTTCGAGCTCTGATACGCTGCATGCTATGTATATGAGGATTCTACTTCAAGCTTCAAGAGTCGTCGGGCTAAGCCAAGTGTGGTGGTATGTTGCCAAAACTGATTGACTTGCACAGTCTCTACATAGATGTGAACGCCATGACGTAAGTGGCACTTGATAAAATTTGATGTGACATATTACCTTATATGACCGGCGTGATTTCCGATCGTGACTAGTAGTAACGGTTCCGAACATATGGCAGACTCCAGTGGTGGACGATAGTATAAATACGACGAAGCCCTTGCCGAGGGCATGCTGTTGAACTCCTCCTGGCATGACATTGCAATCACCTCCAAATTCCGCGGCCGATGTCAATTCACCAACTCCTGACTCACTTGCTGCAGGATCATTGGTGCCTGCGCCAGCTGCATTGAACCAAAGTGAAGAACCCTTTAGCGTCTTTTCAAAGAGTGAAAAATGGGTTATTGTTAGCTTAACTGCATTAGCTGGGTTGTTCAGGTCACCCCCTCGCTCCACGATGATGATACTACTCGCATTGACGCTGTCTGTTTTTTTGCAGCCCCTTGACCGCAAATGTATACTTTCCAGTGATACCAACACTGTCGAGAGAGTTCAATAAACCAATCGAACTCATAAATTTGACGGTATGTCGCTGTTTGGCATTCAAACACCTCGATGTGACGACTAATGGCCACCCTTAGGTTACTATGTATATCGTTATGCAGGGTGTAGCTCCCATGTTCTGGGGACCACTGGCAGACAAGTATGGACGGCGACCTTGCTATGCAGGCTGTCTCATACTTCTGTCAGCGTCTAACGTCGGTCTGGCACTGGTTCCAACATCTGCATACTGGTTGCTCATGCTGCTTCGCTGTCTACAAGCAACAGGGTCAGCCAGTACAATTGCGATTGGTGAAGTAATTTCCGCCGTCTATGACGTCGAAGTTATCTGATATTCGACACGAACTGCATCTGCAGGTGCCGGTGTTATAGGTGACATTTCCACCCGTGAAGAGCGGGGAGGTTTCTTCGGATTTTTTACGCTTGGACCTATGGTACTGTTTCTTTTTTTYTCTGTCGTCGCCGCCTGACTAACGCCTAACTAGGTCGGCCCAGTCATTGGGCCTGTGATTGGTGGTGCCATAGCGGATTCACTCGGGTGGAGGTCGGCATTGTTTAACTTTTTGTGGAAGCTAGCTGATGTGTTTTAGGGCTATCTTCTGGTTCCTCACTATCTCAAGCGCTTTGTGCGCTATTACAATGATCCTGTAAGAATTCATACCGTCTGGAACTCGGCGATCGTCTAATTCGCCAATCTACAGATTTGTTCCTGAAACTCTTCGAAGTATTGTTGGAAATGGCAGCTTCCGAACATCAAGCATTTATCGACCTCTCTTACCTTTCATACCCAAAATAAAACCCTCACGTAGAAGGGATGCTGCGGCACCGGTGAAACGTCTACCAAACCCTCTCCGACTATTCACCAATGTCGACATCCTCATCCTTCTGGGAATCACTGCCATTGTCAATGGTGTGATGTATGGCATCATCACAACTATTTCCACCACATTTGAAGTGACGTACCCTTTTCTGACGGAGACGACAATAGGTTTGTCCTTCTTAGCGTACGGGGGAGGGATGATGGTTGGAAGTGTTATCCATGGGAAGGTTTTGGACAGGGAATTCCAGAAATACAAGCAGAAGGTTGTGGCAAGTTCTGGAGATGGTGGAGACCTTTCTAGGACCGAAGTTTCACGAGAAAGCATCGCTCTTGAAAAGGTATTGTGTCCATTGATTCTTTTACAATGGCGATGATGTTCGACCAGATTTTAGGCTCGTATGAGGATTTTGCCGGTCTTGATGCTAGTTTTCGCTGGAGCTGTTGGAGGATATGGATGGGTTCTGCAGCGGAAAGCTAGCATCGCGGTCCCTCTTGTACTACACTTTATACGTGAGTCTCATTCTCAAGATATGCATCCGAAAGTTCTAATGTTTCTTAACCTGCAGATGGCTACGTTGCAATGGCCTCCATGAACTCGGCCTCAACTTTGATGATAGATCTGTTTCCAGAGCAAAGCTCCTCCGTTACCGCTTGCGTCAGTGTCCACATTTTCGTCCAATACGCCCCACAGTTCCTGATATATCAACAGAACAATCTTGTGCGGTGCACCTTGGCCGCTATCGTCGTTTCTGTGATGCAGCCGCTCATCAACCGCATCGGCCTTGGGTGGACATACACAATTCTAGGTTTTCTGTCCCTTCTGACCATCCCTTTGATATTTTTGGATATTTACGTTGGCCCTCGATATCGCCTAGCTCGCCAAAAGCGTATGCAAATAGCTGAGAGTCATGAAATGCAGGATACTGGAGATGTTGAAGCAAAGTAAATAAGTTGTGGGGTGTCAATCTCCACGTCCGCATTCTACTACTCCATAGAATACTTGAGCACTTTTACGAACTTTACGACATGTTGACGATAATACATGATATCCCTATTGTACGATAATATATTTTTCCTGATGATAGTATGCGTCCTCTCGCTTGGGTTTGTCGCCATTCAAGGCCAGGTCCGCTTGGCACTGATCAACCCATCAAGTAGCACTAGCGCTCGCCGGTTCACGATGACATCACTAGGGATTTCGAGCGATGAACCACCATCTCTCTGCTGCCATCCGAGAACAGCTCGATAGATTCGACACCAGCAAGGTGTACTCCGGCRGGTTGCCCAAGATCRTTTCTGCATCAGGCGGCTCCTACTTCGTCAAGACCGGTAGCGTAGATGAACAGGAACAATACACTGGAGAAGCAGAATCGTTGAAGGCGATCGAAGCAGCGGCCCCTGGCCTGGCACCTAACCTATACACCCATGGTACATTTGGAGACGGGAAGCCGTACTTCATATCGGAATACAAAAATATAGGCTCCCTCACAACTTCGACGGCACACGAATTGGGGAAGCGCCTGGCTACCGAACTGCATCGAGGGACGAGTCCCAACGGGAAATTTGGATTTGAAGTGCCCACATTCTGTGGACCAACTCGATTCGAGAATGGCTGGTACGATACATGGGAAGAATGTTACTCTGCGATGTATGGCACCCTTATCTCAAGACTTCGCGAAAAGGGRANGATATAACCGCCTATGCGAGATTGGAGACACAGTGATACAAACGTAGGTTCAACTTCCCTCGTAAGTGCTCATCTAAGACGCTTAGACGTACAGGGTGATCCCCAAGCTATTGGGTAAGAAATTATCTGCCCTTCATCGCCATAGGCACGTCCTGACGTCAACTCAGGTCCCTTGGATATTCAGCCTGTAATTCTTCACGGTGATCTGTGGGTATGTGACCTCGTTCCCTACCTGCACCCGTGAGCGCTGAGGAACTCCATACAACAGAGCGGCAACGCTGGAGTAGACCAGGAGACCAACAAGCCAGTCATCTTTGACCCAGCGTCTTTCTATGGTCATCACGAGTCTGAGTACGCTTCAGCTACTTCCTTCCAGTTTGAACCAAATAATGACGACGCATACAGTCTCGCTATTGCAAGGATATTCGGTGGCTTCCCTAAAACATTCTTCGAAACGTATCTGGAATACAATCCGAAGTCTGAGCCACAGAACCAATACTCGTACCGATGCGAACTCTATGAATCATTTCACTATCTCAACCATACTGTAATTTTCGGGGTGAGCCTGATTCTTTAAATTCTGCTGCACGACGACATTTGACAGAGGCGCCTTTTTTGTAGGGGAGTTATGCAATGCAGGCCGAGAAGAAAATGACTAGGTTGGTCCAAGCGGAGAGTGCTGGAGAGTTCCAGTGACGATGATGAGTCAGCCAAAGGTGGTAAACAATGACAAAGACATGTATTGCTCTGAATTCAACGGGACCAAACTTACACCTTGTCTTCTGAACGCCATTGTTCCCCGGCGTCGACACAGCTCACGTCAATCCTTGCACGTTCGTTGGGCGCCATATCCATATCACCGCTGGTGAACCTGTGAGATTTGTCTGTTGTTCGTTAGAGTCAACTTAGAGTAGGAATATGAGCCAAGGTAGAGCCACGTTCTCTTTTCTTCATCGTTCGGTTGAACTGAGCTGTATTGGAGATTTCTCTCAAGACCACTACGCTTATGATGACAATTATGATCCCAACTTTGGCATGGAAGAAGATGGCGAAGACGCCGAAATCTCGCAGGAGGATTGCTGGACGGTCATAACGAGTTTCTTCGACCAGAAGGGTTTGGTCCGGCAGCAGCTCGACTCTTTCGATGAATTCGTGCAAAATACCATGCAGGAACTGGTCGACGAGAATGCAGATCTCATTCTAGACCAAGCCGACCAGCACACAGGACACGACAAAGATATGACGCGCCGCTACGAAATCAAGTTTGGACAAATCTACTTGTCGCGACCAACAGTGACAGAGGCGGATGGATCAGTGGTCCCAGTGTTTCCACAGGAAGCTCGTCTTCGAAATTTGACATACTCGGCACCGTTATACATTGAAATGCGGAAGAGAGTACTCATTGGTCGCGAAGATCCCAACGGTGCACCAGGCGACATTCAGTGGGAGGCAGAGCACGATGGCCGCCCTGATGAGGACCCTAAAATTTGGATTGGAAAGGTATGTAGTTCTATCCGTGGCTTCAATCATCTTCCACCTAATGACTTCCGGTAGGTTCCCATCATGCTACGCTCCGCTTTTTGCATCCTCCACGAACTGCAAGACAACGACTTATACGACTTGAACGAATGCCCGTATGACTCGGGAGGCTATTTCATCATAAACGGATCCGAAAAGGTCTTGATCGCTCAAGAACGAATGGCCACAAATCACGTCTACGTTTTCGCGAAAGCTCAGCCGTCCCCCATAAACTTCCTCGCTGAGATCCGAAGCGCTGTTGAGAAAGGTGGAAAGACTATCAGTCAATTCCAAGTTAAAATGTTCCACAGGAACCAGGAGCGCTCGGTACGTTTGCTACGCCCTTTCTTATCTCGCACTTCTAACAGCTGCTCTTCAGATGGGTAACGTCATGAAGGCGACAATCCCCTACATCAAGGTGGACATTCCCATCTGGGTTGTTTTCCGTGCTCTAGGCGTCATCTCAGATCGCGACATTCTCGAGCATATCTGCTACGACATGCAGGACTCTCAGATGCTCGAAATGTTGAAACCCTGCATTGACGACGGCTTCGTCATCCAAGACCGNTGAAGTGGCGTTAGATTTCATTGGGAATCGAGGAACGACAACGGGTCTCTCTCGGGATCGGCGTATACGCTATGCTCAAGAGATTCTCCAGAAGGAAATGCTGCCTCACATTTCCATGGCTGAAGGCTCAGAGTCAAAGAAGGCGTATTTCTTCGGGTACATGATTCACCGCCTCCTGCTCGCTGCCCTGGAGCGACGGGAGTTGGACGATCGTGACCATTTCGGAAAGAAGCGTCTTGACCTCGCTGGACCGTTGCTGGCCGGCCTTTTCCGAATGCTCTTCAGGAAACTGACCAAGGATGTCTACCGCTACTTACAGAAGGTTCGTGCCACGACTTACTCGAAAATGAGTGAAAACTAATGTGCGTCTAGTGTGTTGAAACCCACAAGGAATTCAACCTTTCATTAGCAGTCAAACACCAAACAATCACGAACGGTCTCAAATACTCCCTTGCAACAGGRAACTGGGGTGACCAGAAGAAGTCAATGTCTTCGAAGGCGGGTGTATCACAGGTGCTCAATCGGTACACGTATGCTTCCACCTTGTCCCATCTGCGTCGCTGCAACACCCCTCTTGGCCGTGAGGGCAAAATTGCCAAACCCCGTCAACTGCACAACACTCATTGGGGAATGGTGTGTCCTGCGGAGACACCTGAAGGTCAAGCTTGTGGTCTTGTCAAGAATTTGGCCTTGATGTCCTGCATCTCCGTCGGGTCATACTCGGCGCCCGTYATCGAATTCCTGGAAGAGTGGGGTTTGGAATCGCTGGAAGAAAATGCGCATTCATCCACGCCATGCACGAAGGTATTCGTTAATGGTGTTTGGATGGGTGTCCATCGTGACCCTGCCAACCTGGTCAAGACCATCAAGAAGCTGCGCAGAAAGGACGATATCAGTCCGGAAGTATCAGTTGTACGAGACATTCGTGAACGGGAACTCCGACTCTACACGGATGCTGGTCGAGTGTGTCGCCCACTTTTCATCGTGGAAAATCAACAGTTGCTCTTACAAAAGAAGCATATTCGGTGGCTGAGCGATGGAACGGACGAAGAAGGCAATGACTACAAGTGGGAAAGCCTCATCAAGTCCGGTGTCATTGAAATGCTTGACGCAGAAGAAGAGGAGACGGTCATGATTTCGATGACTCCGGAGGATTTGGAGGTATCGAGGAGACAGTCGGAGGGTCAGGCTCAAGAACAGGATGGAGAGTTCGATCCTGCTGCCCGTCTCAAGGCAGGAACTCAAGCTCATACCTGGACGCATTGCGAGATTCATCCCAGCATGATTCTTGGGATTTGCGCCAGCATCATCCCTTTCCCTGACCACAACCAAGTAGGTCTTTCCTTGCTGTGGAGTTTGAAGATACTAACATCCGTTATYAGTCCCCTCGTAACACCTACCAGTCTGCCATGGGTAAACAGGCCATGGGCATCTACTTGACCAACTTCCTCATTCGCATGGACACCATGGCCAACATCCTTTACTATCCCCAGAAACCTTTGGCCACAACGCGATCAATGGAATATCTCAAATTCCGTGAATTACCRGCCGGGCAGAATGCTATCGTCGCCATTCTGTGCTACAGTGGTTACAACCAAGAAGATTCCGTCATCATGAACCAGAGCTCAATCGATCGTGGCTTATTCCGGAGTATGTACTATCGCAGTTACATGGATCTCGAAAAGAAGAGCGGCATTCAGATGCTGGAGGAATTCATGAAACCCACACGCGAAACGACTCTGCGCATGAAGCATGGCACTTACGACAAGATCGAAGATGATGGATTGATTGCTCCTGGTACCAATGTGACAGGAGAGGATATYATCATTGGCAAAACTGCACCCATTCCTGAAGATAGCGAGGAACTAGGCCAAAGGACCCGAACGCACAGTCGCCGGGATGTCTCCACGCCTTTGAAGAGCACCGAAAACGGCATCGTGGATCAAGTCCTCATCACTACRAATTCTGAGGGTCAGAAGTTCGTCAAGGTCCGCGTTCGATCGACCCGTATCCCGCAGATTGGAGACAAGTTCGCTTCGCGTCACGGTCAGAAAGGAACGATCGGGATTACATACCGCCAGGAGGACATGCCYTTCACAGCCCAGGGTATTGTTCCTGACCTCATCATCAACCCACACGCCATTCCCTCTCGAATGACTATCGGTCACTTAGTCGAGTGTCTGCTCTCCAAGGTCGCTACTCTCATCGGCCACGAGGGTGACGCGACCCCTTTCACAGACTTAACTGTGGAGGCAGTTTCGACTTTCCTTCGCCAGAAGGGATACCAATCGCGTGGCTTGGAAATCATGTATCACGGGCATACCGGCCGGAAACTTCAAGCTCAGGTATACCTTGGGCCGACATACTACCAACGTCTTAAGCACATGGTGGACGACAAGATTCACTCTCGAGCTCGCGGTCCCGTGCAAATTCTCACTCGACAACCTGTGGAGGGTCGTAGTCGAGATGGTGGCCTGCGTTTCGGAGAGATGGAACGTGATTGTATGATATCTCATGGTATTGCTGGGTTCTTGAAGGAGCGTCTCTTCGAAGCTAGCGATGCCTATCGACTCCACGTTTGCGACATCTGCGGCTTGACTGCCATTGCCAATCTCGTAAGTAGTGTTTCTTGTCTCGCGCGCTCGTCCGCTAACACGCCACTGTCGCTTCTTAGAAAAAGCAAACCTTCGAAGTGAGTGACACCTTTCACTGCCGTGTTTATCTGTTTACTTACGACAACTTCAGTGCCGTGCCTGCAAGAATAAAACGGCCTGTTCTCAGTTGTACATCCCCTATGCGGCCAAATTGCTGTTCCAGGTCAGTACCCTATATAAATGCAATGTGCTATTCGCTCACCTATATCTAGGAGTTGCAAAGTATGAACATTGCCGCTCGTTTGTACACTGTTTCATCTGGGCGCATCAGAGACTAGTCTCATTACTTTCGCGATCGCTGTACTCGTATGATTGTACTGATATAATAATCTACACCTCCACAATATATTAGAAAGAACGCTAGTAGCATACGACTCAATCGTTCCTGGAACGACCCATCAAATCCTGCCTCTCCTCATCGTCATGCCCGCCCACGGAGCGGTATTGCTCATTGTCACCTGACAATCGCTCCGGCTTACGTTGCTTTTTGGCAGCGGTATCGTCGTCGTCCTCATCCTCGTCGCCGATTTCGAAGACGACATTCTCTCCGGGCAAAGGTTCATTCCGACGACCTCCCACCAGAGTGGCTGCATCGTCGTCGTCGTCGTCTTCGCGTTGCCTGCTGCGGGATTGGATAGCTTCGAGATCATAATCTTCGGCATCTTCTTCATCCTGCGCGATCTCATCAGACATCGCCAATGTAGATATCCGAAAACGGTTAGCAAAGGAAGAAAATTGATGATAAAACACTTATCTCCTGTTGTTGTCGCTGGGGCGCCAGAGGAACGCAATGGCAGAGAAGACGACAAGGTATAGAAGGACCAAAAAGCCGTCAAGGAGCCACCACCTTGTTTTCCAGGTGTCAGCGGCATACCCTTGTATGATGTCAGCACACTGCTTGAGGGAAAGGTGAGAGGCACGTACCCTGTTGCCCTCTTCCTGAGAAACTCATCGAAGAGATGAAGAAGAAAACGGTGATAGAAAGAACGACGAAATAAAGGATGTAATGCAGCCGTTTGAACATTTTGAGTTTGTATCGCTGTTTGCGGGCTTCCAGCTGTTGAATAGTTCCTGAACAGATATGAGCCTCCCAGCAAAGTGCAAACGGAGGAGGACTGACCGTTGAGTGCATACATGATCCACAGTAAGAAGCCGCTCAGGGTGAAGGCCAGCGGAATAATGAATAAAAGCAGAATAAGAGCAGACGTTGACTCCAGTTCCAGTTCGACGATTCCGATCGCATAAATAACTGACAGGTGTTTTGTGTTTGATCCCCAGAACCGGTGAGAAGAACATGTAAAACTTACCACCAAAGATAAAGTGAGCGACAGCCAAAGCCTGACACTTAATCATCGTTCGTCCAAGAGATTCGCGAACGACGCTAAGGCCAAGAGCAACAAGTAGAAGCAAAAGGAATGACATTGAGTTCCGTCCGGCGTCAAGAATTGCAACTGTTCAATTATCTATGAGTTAAACAGGTTACGAGTGCAAAGTTGATGCTTACCAACGATGAGGAAGATGGTGGATGCTGTTCCCGGTCCATGCGCGTTCAGATACCTGTAATAAACTACCAAAAGAGTATCAGTCTCAAGTATAGCCACCTCAAGAAGACAACCATACCCCATGTGGCCAGCATTTCGATGATTAACAAGCCAATAAGCCCAGCTATATAATACTGTAAGGTATGCAAGTCTTGCAAGTGTCGATAGCTTAGCCAAGCCCAGACGATTCCAAAGACAACATAGCAGAGGAACATGGAGAAGTAGAACTGCAAAACACGTTTGAGTCAATTGAAAAGCTTTGACGATATTGACGTTACGTACGGTTACTTTTGGATAATCTGAAGCCGCGAGATGACCTTGGAACACATTCTTGAATAAGATATTTCCGTGGTAGGAGGGGTGATAAGGAACGTCGGTGCCCGCTCTGCGGGATGACTTCGGCTGTTCGCCAGTGATTGGAACGATCGCTGGCAGGAAGTGAAGACACGAAGGCGAAATCAAGATGGGGCCCACATACCAACGCAGTAGAAACCATCCGTGGTGACTGGGTAATGGATTGGTCCATTGTATTCATACAAACCGTGGTCGTCTCTGGACTGGAATTGTCGGGTTGTCAACGAAACAGGACGTAAGGAACGACGCTCCCTCCGCCAAGGAGAAGTATGGTTGCTGGCGGGAGGCGTGGGGTTACCGGAAGGGTTGTTCCAGAATTCGGCAACAGAAACACTGGTCGGGCTAATGGTGGTTTTATTGGCGGGTAGTTGTACCCGTTCAGACCAAAAGCTTGTGCTGTTGATAGTCTTGCCTGAAGGAAGATCGAGGATGAAGCGGCCGAGTTGGTCTGCCATGCAATATCCCGCAGCCATGGCGTTAGACGTGCAGATATAAATCCTCTACAGGGTTTTTTGGTGACATAGTTTGGATAGAGGGCAGAATTATCATACCGGCAAATCGTCCTCTTCCGCGCCTCGCCGCTCCTTCCCAAGATACTGGACATCCTTCCACTCATAAATCACCAGAGCGGCCTCGCCTTGTGACGCGCTGTCGAATGTGACTAGCACTGTATTAGAACGTCATCTTATATCCTTTCAAGTAAACTTACCGTTGATATAGGCGGAAGGTCCTCCCCACATTCCACTACACACTTGACGGGAATAATCTAGAGATGATGTCAACATGCTGCGCGGTCATTCTGTCGACCATAGGGGGTACCTGAGGCATCTATAGGGACGTCGTATGCAAGGACCGATGCAATAGAAGAGGTTAATAGCCATAGGCAGGCGAACCAGCGAACGGTTGGCGACCATGCCATGATGGAGGGGGAAAGGATGGTTGTTGTCGTGTGTTATAATCAGAAGACGACCTTGCCCTTCTGTCTGAGCATTACGTAATATATTGCAGTGAGCAACACCGCACCGCAGCTCACCGTCCACATCGTCATCCTTCCTGAGAATGCTCAACGAGGAGGAAGACGTTTTCGACAGCGTTACATGGGAATCGCCCTCAGCAACCTCTTACGACAATAACGATCAACATGCTCCTTCACGGCCAGGCTTCATCCAAAGCACCGCGGAGAGCAATGACGACCCCCTCCAGCCCAAGTGGGAAGGCTATCTCACAACTTCGGTTCGGGATCCAGTGAAGGAGCTGGCAGAGACCAAGGATGCCTATGTCTCTTATCTTGTGTCCGCAAAGGTTGGTTTACCTACCTTCAGATTGGACGGGTCCTCATGATTCCTAGACAAACCTTCCAATATTCTCCACATCGAACCCTAGCTCGCGACGACGCTATCAAGACTTTGTTTTCCTGCGAGAGCACCTTGTTCGTGACTTCCCAGCATGTGTCGTCCCCGTTCTTCCAGATAAGCATCGACTCGGTAAGCCGCTTCAAGTCACAGACGACCTCTCAGCTAATTTATGGTCCAGAATATCTTACCGGTGACAGATTCAGCCCTGAATTCATGGAACGTCGCCGAGTCGAGTTAGTCACTGTGTTGTGCTTTCGAAATACTCTGATTGACAGCATCTTAGTCTGCATCGCTTCTTGGAGCGAATAGCCCGACATCCCATCTTGCAACGAAGTACCCTTCTGCGTGCTTTCTTCGAATCCACGGAATGGGTAAGCCCTCGAGTACACTTCCAATGAATGCACTCATGACGTTGTATCCAGCATGTTTATATGCATCAACACGTTGCCCATCCTCCCACCCAAGAACCCTCAGCCGGATTGATTGACAACATCTCTGACTCTCTCTTGAATGCATTCTCGAAAGTCCGCAAACCAGATGACCGGTTCTTGTCGATGAGGGAGAACGTTGATAAATTTGAAGAGGGGTTGACAACGACAGAGCGTCTATACACTCGTATCCGCAATCGAACTAGTGGTGAGTCTTGTGGTCTATAATTTCATATTTCTGTCCCGTATTGGGTCTGAGGCTAAACGAGATGGCAATCCTGAATCTGGTGAAGATCTAACGGCCGACTACCACGACCTCGCGGTTGCCGTGCAAGGACTTGGCTTCCTCGAATCCGGAATTACCGACCCTTTGAATCACTTCTCCAATACCTTATTGGAATTCTCTGCCCTCGAGCGACACCTAGTATGTCGCATTTCTCAATCTTTCATGTCATAACTCTCGCTGACATATGCCCCTAGACCCAAACCACCACGGACCCGTTGCTCACCCATCTCCATTCCCTTCTCACGTACTCTCATGCTAATCGCGCCGTACTCAAATTGCGAGATCAGAAACAGCTGGACTTCGAAGAACTGTCCGACTACTTGTCCGGAGTCACGGCTGAGCGAGACAGGCTGTCGGCCATCATCAGCGGGCACGCGGGTAGTTCAGGCCTTGGCATTGGAGCATACATAAAGGACAGAGTTGACGCGCTGCGTGGCTTGGATGACGACCGAAGTCGTGTCGAGAAGATGAAGAAACTCGATGGGAAGATCAAAGAGGTCTGTTCGTGTTTGAGCGTCACGACGAACGTCTTTACTCACCTACCGTCCTACAGTTGCAAGATGCAGTCACCACTGCTCATGAAACCTCTGACGCGTTCAATGATGCGACTTTAAGGGAGCAGGCTATTTTCCAATACTCGAAAGAAGCCGAAATGAAGGACATTTTCGGCGATCTTGCGGACGGGCAAATCGAATTTTACAAAGCGGTATGTGCACCATCGCAAAATCGAACGTATGCTCACCCGTTCCTCAGGCTATGGAAGAATGGGAGAGAGTCATCCCTATTCTTCAACGGATCCGTGTGGACGTTTAGTACATCTCTCCAGGTTGTTATCGTACTGTATATTACTCAGGAGGTTTTACTTTTGCTTTCTTTAATGATTCGGCGACTTTCTTTGCCTCGAGCTGCTGCTCCTTAAGCCTTTCTCGCTCTAGTTTCAATTTCTCCGCGGATTCCTGCACGGCAAGCGACACCTGTTCGTTCACTTTAGTACATGTCGCTCTGTTTAATGATAAAATGGACCTCACATCAATGACACCAGTGTTAACTGCACGAATCATGTATAACTCGGCTTCCTGTGACACCCCAGACGTAGTATGCTGTGTATCAGCAGGGATCCAAGGTGGCGGATCCTGCTGACGAGGGTTTAGCTTAGACATGACCCTTCACCCAGAACACCGGACACACCTTGGATTGGGAGACAGAGGGTGCTGTGCCATCCTTGAGTTCTAATAGAATTGCAAAGGACACATCGTCTTGTTTTTGTAAGATGAAGCTCCCTCGAATTCTCGTGGGGACGTACCTCCAAGGTTCAGTTGCCCGAGCTGAGATTCGATCATGTTCAGTTTAGTGAGGAAAGACCGGAAATACTGAACAAGTGACTTGGCTGTCATAGCGTTTTCAACCCTTCACGGACAAGTTAAAGGAATCTCGGGAGCTGGGGGGTTGAAGAAAGACAAACTTTGTCGCCTTGTTGAACGAAGGCACCTCAATCATGTTCTCGATGGCGAATATAAACCGTTCCAACGCGACGTGCTCCTTGTTTTTGATAACAACGACCACTTTTTCCACCGTTCCCTTGAAGCGGGTCAAGTTTCATCGATTAGCTCGAGGGAGTATATCTCGCAAACATACTTGGTGCATCTCCTCGCTGAGTGCCTTGATCGCCCCCGAAATATACTCATTGAGAGCCGGGTGTCGAGATTGGAACACAGGCGTATCGTATTTCTTCCTCCTGATGAAAAGCTCTGCAGGGTAGACCTGCCTCACGTAGAGGATGGTATGGACGGCAACCTCGACTTCGAGGAGGGTTGCACTCAATTAATTCTTACTCGGGCTACCGAGAAAGGCCTAGGGAAAGCCTACTGAAATCTGATATTCCAGCAACAGCTTCTAAAATAAAGGTTAGTGGATAGAATGGCAGGGGCGTCAGTGGAAGACATACGGTTGAAACTCAAGGGTTCATCTGACATGATGGTTTTGGTCAACAATGTGCGACGCGCCAGACTTGGGACAGATTACGCGACCGTTCAGACTTGTCACCAACTCTGATCACCGCCCATGAGGCTTCTGGGCATTCTTGATGCAGGGGACGGCATAATATGCGAATTTATTACTAGCATGGAGCATCAAACACCCTCGAGTTCAGAGTGATCAGGCGCAGCAACGGAAAAGAAGGCCCCAAACCCCACTTATAACACAAAGGAACCCTGGGTACTATTCCTCTTCCTACTGTTCGCCCTGGAGATCTATCAACAAAGTACCCCAGGCTCTTTTTGCACCCCAGAACCGCGCCAAATCGACCGTCTGGATTGGTTCTAGTCACCATTCTCTATGTCCAGAAGGAAATCGATCGTTGCTATCTCCATCGCCCTCATCTTAACCTTCGCCTTATGCAGCATCCTTGTACCAACCTCAGGGATCTCCTTGAAAAGCAAAGAATACGGGGGTGCTGTTCGAGAGACACTCCTGTCCCGAATCCTCTGGACAATGTCAGATGGGGCGCTTGGCTTGCTTGCTTTGTTCTCTCTCCCAAGCAGCGACCATCTGGCCTGGGTGCGCTCAGCTTTTCAGCGCCCAGCCTTTCCAGGGGATGAGATTCAATGCATTTTCCCACTTCCTTCGAATCTCCTGACAGATCGGCCTGTTCAACGTGATAATCCGGACTTCCAGAAGGCTGCGGAGAGCTTGCGCAAGCACTTCTCAGCGCGAACTTCCCAGGCAGACATCGATAGCTTGGCCATTGCTGTCGTGACTCCTGCTGGAGTCGTGTTCGAGGAGGGTTATGGAATCCTCAAGGCTAACGATACCTCGGGTAAACAATACCTGGTAGACGAAAACTCTATCTATAGAATTGCAAGTGTGACCAAGGTTTTTACTGTGTTTGAAACACTGCTCTTGAGAGAACGAGGCTTACTTGTCTTGTAAGCCCCACCAAGCTTATGACTTAGTATCCTATACTGACCTTTACGTGGTTCTCAAGTGATGACCCAGTGGAGAAATACATCCCAGAGTTCTCGCCTCCTAGTCCATCCTACGGCTGGTCGGATTATCTCTCGGATCGCAGCAAAGACCATGCTGAACTCGGGAAACATCGCAAAAAGAGTTCGCGCATTACCCTTCGCCAACTGGCCAGTCATACTGCAGGTAAGCTTATAAGTCAGAAAGCTGCACCAGTCGGGGAATTCTAAGTTTCCAACTAGGACTTGGACGGGACTATCCGTTAATCAATCTGCCCAAATGGCCGACCTCGGAAGGCTGGCCTCCTTCCTCACCTATTCGAAACACTACATTCGGAAACGTGCTGGGATCAATCAACCGGTTTCCCTCTGTCAACCTTCCATATTTATACCCTATCTATTCAAATTTAGGGTTTGCTATGCTAGGACTGGCGAACGTGGACGCCAATCTCAAGGCTGTTAAACACCGTGGCTTGGGGTCTCAGTCCAAAACGCACAAAGAGCTTGTCAAGAGGGATATCTTTGACGCCTTTGGATTGAACCGCAGCTTCTATCGTGTACCTGAAGACGAGGAACTCAAAGCCCACATCGCCATTCCGGCACAGAATTCAGATTGGGCGGTGCGTACCCTCAGCAAAGACTATCACTGGAAATCCCCAATATACTGACGTTCCCATAGGATTTCGTCCTTGGAGACATCGAAGACGGGGCGGGTGGGCAGTACAGCTCTCTATCCGACCTCGCAAAATTCACGCACCTCCTCCTATCACCCAACCCACCAAAGGACTACGCCTTCCTTCCCTCCCTTGTCCGCGAATGGCTAAGGCCTTTGCACATTTGGCCTGATGGGACTGAGGCCGTCGGGGCACCCTGGGAGATCGACTATCTGTATCTTCCGCCCTGGTATCAGAAGCAACCCCGACTCCCAATTTACTGGAAAATGGGCAACCTACCGGGGTACCACTCCGCCATTGGGTTGAATCAAGAATACGGGTATGGAGTTGTCATACTCGTTACGGGCAAATATGGGAATACGCGTGAGCTGGGCCGTCAAGCTCTAAACATCTTGCAGCCAGCCTTTAGGAAGGTCTTGGAGGATCAGGTTCGAGAGGCGTATACGGGCGAATGGGAAGTAGTATCAGGGGGAAACTCGACGGGTACAGCTTTCGTGGGCTTGTCATATGGGCAGCTAGTCATGGCAAGGCTCGTCGTTGACGGTGTCGACGTCCTACGGGCAGTGCAAGAAGCTAACACCGACGGCCCCTTCCCCTTCCCCAACGCGGTGCCGCTTTGGAGCACAGGGAGGATAGACGAATTCCGTCTGGCATTCGGGAGAGGAGGAGGCATCTCGGGATGCTTGCCGTACTGGGCTTCCGTCGATCCTGGATTGACGAGTCGAGGTGCATCTATTGATTTGGTTTACTGGGAGAAGGGCGAGTTGGTGTATCCGAGTGCTGGAGTGAGGTTCAAACGCAAGAGGCAGTATTAAGCGGTAGTGCAGTATATATGTATCAGTGAATTCTGAGTCGGCAAAGGTCAATATCCGAATTATTCCTATCTACACCATCTATAGGGTACAACTTGAAACAACAAAAAGATGAATGAGATATAATGCTGTTTAAATATTCGGCGACAACCAATCTCGCTGAATCAGCTCGTCCACGCTCACTAAAGCAGAGGAGATAAACGACCTAACCTGGATCCAGACCCACACATTCAAAGCGCCCTAAATCGCGGTCTGAATCTAGTGAAGATGATCGAATGGGCAATTAGTACCAGTTGTACTCAGTTAATTCTTACTCAGGCTGCCGGGAAAGGCCTAGCGAAAGCCTACTGAAATCTGATATTCCAGCAACAGCCTCTAAAAGAAAGTTGAATGGATAGAACGATAGGGGCGTCGGTCGAAGACATACGGTCGAAACTCAAGGGTTCATCCGACACAATGGTTTTGGTGAACATTGCGCGACGCGCCAGGCTTGGGACAGATTACGCGACCTTCCAGACTTAGCACCAACTGCAACCACTCTGATCTTCTGGGCATTCCTTGATACAGGGAACGACATGACATGCGAATTTATTACTAGCATGGGGTATCGAACTCCTTCGAGTTCAGATTGAATGTCGAAGCTGTGGCTTCTTCCGGTCTATCAGACGCAGCAACGAAAAAGAAGGCCCCAAACCCCCACTTATAACGCAAAAGGAACCCTGGGTACTATTCCCCTTCCTACTGTTCGCCCTGGAGATCTATCGACAAAGTACCTCCGACTCGTTTTGCACCCCAGAACTGCGACAAATCGACCGTCTGCATTGAATCTAGCCGCCATCCTCTATCATGTCCAGAAGGAAATCGATTGTTGCTATCTCCGCCGCCCTCATCGTAACCTTCGCCTTATGCAGCATCCTCGTACCAACCTCAGGGGTATCCTCAACAGGCAAAGAATACGGGGGCGCTATTAGAGAGACGTTCCTAGGCCTGTCTCGAATCTTCTGGACAATCTCGGATGGGCTGCTTGGCTGGCTTGCTTTGTTCTCTCTCCCAATTGCAAGCAGCGACCATCTGGCCTGGGTGCGCTCAGCTTTCCAACGCCCAGCCTTTCCAGGGGATGAGATTCAATGCATTTTCCCACTTCCTTCGAATCTCCTGACAGATCGGCCTGTTCAACGTGATAATCCGGACTTCCAGAAGGSTGCGGAGAGCTTGCGCAAGCACTTCTCAGCGCGAACTTCCCAGGCAGACATCGATAGTTTGGCTATTGCTGTCGTGACTCCTTCGGGAGTCGTGTTYGAAGAGGGTTATGGAATCCTGAAGGCCAATGATACCTCGGGTAAACAATACCCAGTGGATGAAAACTCTATCTATAGAATCGCAAGTGTGACCAAGGTTTTTACTGTGTTTGAAACACTGCTCTTGAGAGAACGAGGCTTACTTGACTTGTAAGTCCCATCAAGCTTTCAACGGAATACCCATACTCTATACTGATCTTCGGTTCTAAAGTGATGACCCAGTGGAGAAACACGTCCCAGAGTTCTCGCCTCCTGGTCTATCCTACGGCTGGTCGGATTATCTCTCCGATCGCAGCAAAGACCATGCTGAACTCGGAGGACATCGCAAAAAGAGTTCGCGCATTACCCTTCGCCAACTGGCCAGTCATACTGCAGGTAAGCTCATAAGTCATAAAGCTGCACCAGTCCGGGAATCTTAAGTTTCTAATTAGGACTTGGACGGGACTATCCGTTAATCAATCTGCCCAAATGGCCGACCTCGGAAGGCTGGCCTCCTCCCTCACCTATCCGAAATACCACATTCAAAAACGTGCTGGGATCTATCAACCAGTTCCCCTCTGTCAACCTTCCATATTTATACCCCGTCTATTCCAATGCAGGGTTTGATATGCTAGGACTGGCGAACGTGGGCGCAAATCTCAAGGCCGGTAAACATCGCGGCTTAGGGTCACGGCGGTCCCAACCCAAAACACACAGAGAGCTGGTCAAGAGGGATATATTTGACGTCTTTGGACTGAACTCCAGCTTCTATCGTGTACCTGAAGACAAGGAGCTCAGAGCCCACATCGCCATTCCGGCACAGAATTCAGATTGGGCGGTGCGTACTCCCAGCAATTATCATCGGAGATCTGCAATATACTGACATTTCCATAGGATTCCGTCCTTGGAGATGTCGACGACGCGGCGGGTGGGCAGTACAGCTCTCTATCTGACCTCGCAAAATTTATGCACCTCCTACTATTACCCAATTCCCCAAAGGACTACACCTTTCTTCCCTCCCTCGTTCGCGAATGGCTAAGGCCTCTGCACATTTGGCCTGACGGGACCGAGGCCGTCGGGGCACCCTGGGAGATTGAATACCCGTATCTTCCACCCTGGTATCAGAAACAAACCCGACTCCCCATCTACTGGAAGTTGGGCAACATGCCGGGGTACCACTCCCTCTTCGGCCTGAATCGAGAGTACGGTTATGGAGTCATCATACTCGTTACAGGCAAATATGGGGACACGCGCGAGCTGGGCCGTCAAGCTCTACACATCTTGCAGCCTGCCTTTAGGAAGGTCCTGGAGGATCAGGTTACAGAGGCGTACACGGGCGAATGGGAAGTAGTATCAGGAGGGAACTCGACGGGTACAGCTTTCGTGGGCTTGTCATCTGGGCAACTAGTCATGGCAAGGCTCGTCGTTGACGGTGTCGATATCCTACGGACAGTGCAAGAATATGGCACTGAAAGCCCTGTCCCCTTCCCTTACCCGGTAGCGCTTTGGAGCACAGGGAGAGTAGACGAATTCCGTCTGGCGTTCGGGAGAGGTAGAGGCTTATCGGGATGCATGTCGTATTGGGCTTCCATCGATCCTGGGTTGACGAGTCGAGGTGCATCGGTTGATCTGATTTATTGGGAGAAGGGCGAGTTGGTGTATCCGAGTGCTGGGGTGAGGTTCAAACGCAAGGGGCAGTATTAAGCGGTAGTGCAGTATATATATCACTCGGCTCGTACATTTTGAGTGGGCAACGGTCAATATCCTAATTATTCCTATCTACACTATATATAGGGTACATCTTGAAGAAAAGTCCATGCAAGAATGRGATATGATACTGTCTAAATATTCGGTGACAACCAATCTCGCTGAACTAGTTCGTCCACGTTCACTAGAGCAGACGAGATAAACGACCTAGCCTCCATCCAGACCCACACTTTCAAAAGCGCCCCCAAATCGCTCCTCGGCAAGTCTTTGGCGCTAATACCGCCCATACCCTCTCTCGTCGCCATCTGACCTCCGAGCTGTCTAAGTATAGGCAGCGCACTAGCGAACAAATCCATATTAGGATCGAGCTGCCTGCCAATACCCTCCAACAAGAGTATAGAAATAACAGTGTTTATAAAGTCACCCTCCATCTTGACGTGATGCTGCCTGACGTTCTTCAATACCTCTGTGAGGAGGTCAGCTATTTTGATTTGGCCGAGAGAAAAGGTGCGTCGTTTCACTGAAAGAATCAGGTGCTGCATCTTGAGAGCAAAGGTCTCGGTGTCGATAGCCAATTCGGGTCCTCGAGAGCGCTCAATCATGAGTTGACCTGTGCGGTACCCGTCAAACTCGGCTACGGCGCGGAAGAGGTCGAGGAAGTTTTGGCGGTTCGTGGCATTGAGGGTGGTGACCAGTCCGGCGTCAATGAACACTATTTCCGGAATGTAACCAGAGTCGTGAAGTGAGTCGAGCTCTTGGTGCCAGAGTTCTGGGGAGTTGGAAAGGGATTTGAGTTTGGAGACGATAGCGTCGGATTGGGAATAGTCGGCGGGGATGATGGGAGAACAAAATTCATCTCGACTTCCGTCGGGTGGAGGGCGATGGAAGAAGTGATTCCAGACGTTTTGAAGAAGGATGCGAGTGGTAGGAGGTTTGCTGAACTTGATCATGATATTTCCTGGATGGAGGTCGGAGTGTACGAAGTTGTCGAGAAGGAGCATATTCTATCACGTGGGTTAGCAGTGTTGAAAGCTGGAATGAAGAGACTCACAAGGAACGCGTTCAAACCAAGGGTGGCAACTTGATAATCATAGGGACCACCCCCATTGCGCAGGAGTTGTTCAAGCGGGAGAGCGTTCTCAAATTCTTCAATGAGCATATCAGCCGACGACCAGAGTTTGAGGGGTCTGGGGAAGGTTATTGGAACCTTTCGTGGAGCAAAGTTTTGTTCAAAGGTCAGTAGGTTATCTGCTTCGTTTCGCAAATCCAGTTGCTGATACATCATGTGCCCAAAGACATCGACTTCCTCTGGCAGAGATAGCCATTGCATTCCGGGCAAGACGGATATGCAAGTAGCAAAGAAGCGCATGATGGAGAGGTCTCGGGAGATTATTTTGGAAACACGAGGATGGAGAACCTTAATGGCCACGGCGGCTGTTGGAGCAGCCGGAGGAGGGTCCTGGAGGATAACAGGACCAACGGTGCCTGCAATGGGCTTGTGGGTACGCCTTGGGTGGTGGTAGGAAGGGGGAATGAGGTCTTTCCTGAGGGTGGCGCGGTAAACCTGGGCAATCGCGCCGGAACCGATGGGCACTTCATCAAATTCTTCAAAGACTTCTTCAAAAGGACGGTCAAAGACTCTTTCGACGACACGCTTGGTATGCAGCAGACTATGCAGCTTTCCCTGTGAGTGCAAGGCTCCCAGACGCTCGCAGAGGATGGGAGGGAAGAGATCGGCCCTGGATGCAGCCCATTGGGCCAACTGACGCACATTCAGGCCGGATACTTGCGATAGACAGGTGCAGACTCACTTTGATGAACGTTGGACCTGCAGCCTCCATCTGTCGGACCAGGAAGCCGTACCACCAGACGGCGCCCCACCTGTCGCCTCTGTATCGCTTGGAAGGTTGGCCGACGAGGAGCATGGGGCTGGAGAGGATGACCGGGAAGAAGAGGATGAAGAGATGGACGAAGCGGCCAGCGGTGAAGATGGGCTCCCAGAGCTTGTTCCTCAGGAGCACCCGGAGTCGCGAGCCGACGTCGAGGTCGACCTCTGAGGGGGACAGGATGAGGGGTTGGACGTCCCGACATGGGATTAGCTTCGGGGAGGAAAAGACACGGCTGGGCACATTGTCGTCGGGCCTGCGGTTGACGCAGACGAGGGCGACGCCAGCAGCGACAGGCAGTGCCCAGAGAGCTCGAGCGGGTCGTAGACGGGCCCTCGCAAAAAAGCCAGCCGCCCGGGGGAGGGACGAGGCCATGGTAGGGGAGGGACTGGAGTGACGTCACGGGATGTGTTTTTATCGCGGTGTTGACATTTGTTGACAGAGATATCTGTTTTCCTTCCTCCCCTCGGTCGGTGTCTGGGTCCCGACTCGCCAGCAGCTTGTTCTGCTCGAAAGGTCTATGGCCAGCCCGTACGCCTTTGTCACCCTCATTTCCTCAGACTCCTACCTCCCAGGCGCACTCGCCCAGGTCGCCGCCCTCAGAGACCTCGAGTCCGACCCAAATCTCACCTATGTCTGTCTCGTCACCCCGGAAACGGTCGATGTCTCCACCATCAAGCTCCTGAGGAAGACCTTTGACCTCGTCGTCGGCGTGGAGGTCCTTGAGGACGAGGATAAGCGCGGTCTGCAGCTGCTCGGTGAGTCGCCCATTCCTACCTCGCCCCCGACAGTCTTCCGTCGCGTAGCCAAACGCGTACGCCCCTGTCCGCCCGCCGCATCCGTCCTCACATCCTGCACCACAGGTCGCCCAGATCTAGCCACTGTCCTCACGAAACTCCACGTTTTTCGCCTTGTCCAGTTCTCCAAAATCGTCTTCCTCGACGCCGATGTCTTGCCCCTGCGTTCGCTTTCCCATCTTTTTCAGCTCCCTCACGAATTTTCCGCCGCCCCCGACGTCGGCTGGCCAGATATCTTCAACTCTGGCGTTTTGGTATTCACCCCCGGCGAAGACAAATTTAACGAACTTAATGACCTATTAAAGTCCAAAGGCACCTGGGATGGTGGCGACCAAGGCCTTCTTAACGAATGGCGGGGGAACAACTGGAATCGCCTAAGCTTCACTTATAATACCACTCCAACGGCAGCATATACGTGAGTTTCTCATGTATTCCAGTCTCGCCAATGCTCACCCTTATCGCAGATATGCGCCAGCTTACGAGCGTTTTGGCTCTGAAATTTCTGCTCTTCACTTTATTGGGAAGAACAAGCCATGGAATTCCATCGCTTATCGCGTCCCCTTTACCTCCAGATCTTTGGCAGCCTCAGACCCGGCCCAGCAAGCATACGATTACGATTCTCTCGTCGATCGTTGGTACGCTGTCTACGATAAGCATTACCGCTCCGAACCTGTCGCCCCAGGCCCATCTTTCAGATTTGAAAAGTACACCTCTGTCTGGGACGAACCGAATTCTTCATCCAGCGCAACCCCAGTCGACAGTCTCGACCTGAACGAGTTGAAACAACTCGCAATTATGGGCATTGCCGTCGCTTCGAATCATCACCAAACTGGGGAGGGCAAATATATTAGTATGCCCATCGAAGGTCGAATTGATCTGATGCGGCCTCGAATGCAGCAAGTGGAGCAGTCTGCTGGAAATGTTCCATCCGAATCTCCTCGACGCCCTCCTTCCCTGGATTTGGATCAAGAGGGGTCATTTCCCGAAACTCCTCGAAATCATCCATCTAGCCTTCAACCAGATGGCTTTCGATGGCACACTCTCCCTACACCGCAACCTGACGAGCTTCCGCCAAGCCCCCAGATAGGGCCTGTTGCCCTACCTCCTACCCCAACCCACCATCGCTTTGAACCCGTCCGTTCAGATTTCTATGCCAGCGAGAGCGAGAGCGAAACGAAGGGACCCCCATTATTTGCTCCCGACCTCCATTCCCAGGACCATCTCGCCGCCTCGCTTCGCGCACAAGCCGATGGAACTTTTCAATTGGCCCATTCTCGTCCCACGCATGGCACGAGATCGGGGGTCCATACCCCTAGACGTTCTCGCGCCGCGTCCTTTTCTCAGCCAATGCCTCATCAGGATACCCAACACAGCCGTAGCCATCATTCCAACAAGCAGGACGACTCATCCAAACGACCGCTCTCCCCCCCTCTCCTGTCGTGGAATCCCGCTTTTGAACCCCCTCCAAACGATGCACTTCCTTCCGCCTTTCCCTCTGATACATACTTTCCAAACATCTGGGACCATCCTTCTCTCGCGAATAAGGCGCACGGCCGAAAGCCGGAAACACCTTCGGTCCTTTTCCTCCCTCCTCCTCCTCCAGAAATCCCAGAATCACTTGTCAAGCAAGGGCACTATCGTGCAGTAACTGGAGAAGACACGCTTGGTAATGTCCCCAGTCCGGACCGGACGAGAATTAAGCATGTCTTTCCTTGGGAAGAACGTCCTCGTGTCGAACCGCGACGAGTTTTCCCTGAATCGGAAGCTTTGAACCCGCCTGCTCTATTCTTGAGTCCGGGCAGCCCTAGCCAGACCTCGACGGCAGCTCCCAGTACGCCGGAGCAGCCCAAGGCTACCTCCTTTCCGCGAGGACAGCTATTGTCCCCATTGTTTGGCCTCCCTCCGACAGTTGCATACGCCAATGCCTGGGATACAGTACCAAGCATCACAAAGTATGCGACCAAGCTAGTTCGTCCATCTCAGCCTCCCCCGCCCTTAGCCCCTGCGTTCGAAGATGAGAGATGGAAGAAACCCCGCAAAACATGGGACGACAGGCTCGAGGAGAGTGGTCGCGATGGTGATGATGAGGATAATGCGGACGACGAGGATGAAAACGACGATTTCGAGGACGATACCAAGTGGGACGAAAGCGACGAGGAATCAAATCCTCCTCCGTCGAAAACGCCCACCGGGATAACAACCCTGATCAAAGGCAAGAAGGATTATCGTGACCAAGCTATTCAGGCTACGCCACAAGTCCATGACCAGGAAACTCAGGCTGGCGATGTCATCGTTGCAAAGAAGATCCGTCGTTCCTCGATGAAGCAACTATCTATTCCTGGAGGCAATTTCTTGAAGCCGCCCTCAACCAGGGATGCTGCAATCTCCACAAGCCCATTGCTCTCTACAGGAAACGCAGCTCTCAAACGACCTGTTCGAGGTCCCATCCGAAGTGGATCGACTTCCCCCTCCTTCACTCCAAATGCGAGGTCTCCCATGCGATCTCCCACGCGAGAATTTATTGTACCAGCTCTTGCGCCTAAAACCAACGGCGGCGAGTATCATCTGCGACCTGCACCCCAGCTTTCTATCCCGCCCGCAAGGCCAAACAGTCGTCCTCTCAGTCCTAATATCAAGTCTCCCCCTGGGTCCCGACAAGTGTCGAACGACTCATCGATCACTTCTCCCGGAGACTCGTCTGGCGCTCACACACCCTTGGCTGAATCCCCMCTTGGCGGACCCGTCAGGGTTAGTGGCCGTGTTTGGGACCCCGCCCGCGGTGTAGAAATCTTCAAGCGTGGATCAGAAGAGGTTTTGGCCCGGTTTTTGAAGATGGGAAGTTGGGAAAACGAGACTGTTCGATGAGCTGCTGAAATGCCTTTCACCGCTTGCCAATTCTCGAGAGCGTATCCTTTCCTTATTGCCGGCGTTTCCCATTATTACTATGTATCACGTTTCTCGCTTCTGCTCCCTCGCTCCTGTTGTTTTTTCATCCCACTGTAGCACTTTCTTGGACGATCATTATTTCCTTTTGTTTCTTGTTTTATGCATGGTCACTTGTTCTCTTCGTCACAGTAATACCCCTCTGAATCTGCATGTACACGCGCATGTCTTCTCCCCCAGCTCCCTTCTCACCCTCTTTACGCATCGTGTCTCTCATGTTCCATAGCCGTGTACCCCTGTTGTATCAGCACTTTCTTCCCTTTTAGGTATTTCTCTACGTGCATCACACTCTCCGTGCACTGTATTTACTACCATCCATACATAGAATCACAGTGGCACTTCGTTTCCGAACTTTTCACGGTTTTACGTGTAGGAAGGATTATAGACTGACGTCATCGGTTCGCGCTAAGATTATGATGACGTCCAACACCGTCAAGACGTCAAGACACACTCCAAAAGACGGCCGTATAAAATGGCCAGAGTCTCAAGTCGTTGGGCACCACTTGAATATTTCTAACCATGTCAACCAACAACGTCTTTGACTCTGCTTCCGTCCAAGGACAAAAGCCTTCTGTGTATGTCTCCTCCAGGTGGATCACGAGTGGATTCAGCTCGCTGACTGTTATTTTGCAGGTCTGCGTATGGCACCACAGCCGCCCTAGAGCAGGGAAATGCGGCAACGCCTCAGGTAGCAGGCGCGATTAACACGAATGCTTCCTTGGAGCGGTCCGCTGCAAAGGAGGCTGCCAACGTCGCCAAGGTGAGTTGAAATTGACCTGACCTGGCTTTTGAGTCTCATAGCTGAACAATGGCTTCCATATAACAGGGCGTTGGGGAGAAGCTCACAGGTAACCCTGAAGGCGACGCGAATACTGAAAGGGTGAAGCAAGCTTTGACCCCGCACACCGACGTTCATATCGCCCAGGTGAGTTTTGTTTTCAGGGCCCGTAGTCGAAGCTTAAACTGAGGCGGTCCATCACAGAATCACTCTAGCTCTCAGGGCACCCAAACCTCGAATCTTACGGGCAAGGTGTCTGAGACGGCCGCTGGCGTGCAGAGCAAGGCCAAGGAGACCGTTGATGCTGCTTCGGCCAAGGCATCTGAAACGGCTACAACCGCCTCGGATGGGACCAAGGGCCTGTACGGAACGATTACCGACACCGCGAGTGCAGCCGTCCAGACGGCGAAGGACACCGCTACCTCGGCGTTGGAGACGGCGCAAGGATATCTCGGTATGGGAACTTCGACGACGGGTCAAGCTGATACCGGCGTTCCTCCTGCATCGAGTACCGGTATTCCGGCGACTAGTGCGCCATTGGAGAGCGGGAAGCATATTGGAGAGCCTTACCCTTCGTCCAACAAAGTGGCCGGAGGTGGTGTTCAGGTAGCCAACGTGGAGACCCAGTCACATAATTAGATGCAACTCGAATGCGGACGATTCAGGTAGCATACCCGAACTTTATCAACTACGAGTCCTGCCTTAATAATCTTGCCTTGGCCTTGTATTTTTATTGCCATGTAACATTGTACTGCGACTTTACAAGATCTCACAGCGTATCAGGGTGGGAATAGAACAACGGCCAATTACAGGTCAGTCCAGGGATAGACAGGGAATTGTCAAGAGATTGACGCAACGGGAAAAGATATTCTGTCACTTCACTTGGTGTTCCATAATTGAATCAGTATATTCATGGAAATGTGGGGGCTGAATTCTCTGAGGAATGCGAAAGGGCAATTCAATAATTGTGACGGAATTGAAAGACAGATACTCCCTGTGCTTTGGGAAACATATGCCTTATATATACCGTCAGCATCAACCTCCTGTACGCCACCACCAGCCGCGTTCATCTCCCAAGSTCACCTCAATCTCTGCCGTGATAATTTTGAAGATCGAAGCCCGCGATGAACAATCACTCGAAGAAGAATTTCCAAAGTCTAAACCCCGCTGGATTCCCATTTGGTACGTTTATTACCACCTGGAAGAAATATTCCTTTCAAACTGTAAAACCCGTAGGGCTTGTGTGTGTGTGTGGGTTGACGGCGTGTGGTTCATCCAAACCTACGCAAGCAGCCCATCGACGGCAGGCGAAGTCCACGTGTGGCAAACGAATTAGGCCCATTCCATCGCAGCTCGCTCAGTTCATTTCGGGACCGCTCTCTTCAGGAAAACCAACCGTTAGAGATTTACCAGCCCGAGAAGGCTTCAACTCCGCTTCCGTGCGTTATGACCGAAATGAGATCCATCATGGCGGAGGACACGAATCTATGATTTCCATCCATCCAATAATGGCATGTACCTGCATGCTATATAATGCCATCTGTGTTGTTGCTTCTCGACTGCCCTGGCTGGACCTGTCTTTTTATACGTTCTAACGACGTTCCTCTAATTCCTCACGAATCACCTCCCCAGATTTACTATGCCTTACTGCCTAGGCCTGCAGGCTGCTGCAGAAGCCTTTCTATCTATTGGCCTCGCCACACAGTTTACCTTGGCCGTTGTTGCATTCCTTCTCATCGTCACTATAGTCTCTGCCTTTCAGAAGGATGGAGTTGACTCCCCAACTTCCCTTCCGGGGTCTTCCCTCTTTTCCATCTATCCATTTTTCCGACGAAGATATGATTTCTTGAACTGGGGCTTTCACGCTACCGGTCAAAGTATCTTTCGTTTCAACCTCCTTCGGGTGAGTATTCTTGCTTTATTACTCCCCTCATCTTTGACTCATCCTCTGCAGAACACCGTGGTCGTAGTGTCCGGAGAGAGCGCACGACAAGCTTTCTTCACCGCTAAAAGTCTTGATCTCACAGAAGGATTCAAGATTTTATCCGGTGCCGTACGCGAATTTCCCGCCGTACACCTTCTTTGCTCCATTAACGTCCTTCTGTTCCCAGATACCCATGGTCCGTGGTGTGACGTCCGATCTACAGACGCGTCGAATCCAACAAATCCACAAGCGCCTGGCAAACGTTCAGCGAAATGGCCCTCTTAGCGAACGTAAGTCTAATTATTGACCTTTCTTCTTGCCCCACTTTGACTAAAGGCCGTCCACCTTAGTTATCCCATGCATCCTGGAGGATTCTCGGCGTATGATGGAGACCTGGGGGTCTGCCGGAAAATTCGATCCCTTTGAAAAGGTCTACGAGGTGGGTCTCCTTACATCCTCATGCTTGAGGCCGCATTTCTAATCAACGTTTGAATAGCTTACATTCCAACTTACCATTCGATCTATATCCGGTACCGAGATAGCGGATGATCCCTTGCTGGTCGCCCGTCTGAAAAAGCTGTACGATGAGCTTGACACCGGAACGACACCAGCAACTGTCCTCCTCCCATGGCTTCCCACTCCAGCAATGATCAAAAAATTGTGGGCTACCAAGACGATCTATGAGATTGTAGCGAAAGCCATCAGCGACCGAGAACAATCTGGAGTTCATCACAATGACACTTTACAGATGCTTCTCGACTCTGGCGACGACAGACTTGTAGTCGTGGGGGTTCGTACCTATTATATTCTGATGCTCATCTTCCAAAGTACTGACGAGGTTTCACAGTTTATTATGGGGCTCGTGATCGCCGGCGCTAGAGCTACTGGTACCACAGGTGATTATCGGAATTTATTGTGAACAGAACCTCCATCGCTGACCTTGTTTTTCTTGATTCGTGATAGCGTCATGGCTATTGACATACCTCGGCGGACATCCCGAATGGCGCAATAAGGCCGCTGTAGAAGTGGAGAAACTGTTGGCCGCGTCTTCCTCAAGTCCGACTCAGCCACTTTCAGCCCGTCTCGCGACTATTCCTCTCGAGGCATGGGAGGCCGAAACACCTGTCCTCGACGCCATAATCCGAGAAACGACTCGTGTCGCACAGCCCCATACTGCCATGCGTCGTAACCTTGGTCCAGATCTCTATATCGACAACAAGTTGATTCCCAGTGGCGCCTATGTTATCTATCCCTTCAGTGACGTGCATCTTGATCCGGAACTCTACTCAGACCCTTGGAAGTTCGATCCTGGAAGGAAAGAACCCGACCATGTTCCATTCAGTTATGTTGGCTGGGGAGGTGGTACGTTTTATTTGTCTAACATTCTTGCTGTCCGCGTAAGTGCTGACTATGTCAATCTTTTATTTAAATCAGGAAAAACTACCTGTTTGGGTACTAGATTGGCGAAGGTTGAACTCAAACTCGTCACCGCTATGTTCGTGCTCGGTTTCGAGCATTCAGTCTTGAACGCGTCGGGTGAACCGATGTACCCCCTTCCAACCCCCAATTGGAATGACATCCTTTTATGCCGGCCCCCTCAAGGCTCGTTCTCTCTAGGTTATTCGAGAACCTCGGTCGCTCTCTAATGGGTCATCAAGTCACCCGACCAGCACCAGGAAGATCCACCATGCAGTATTTATCAACATTGCCTTGCGTTCCTAATCATATATTGGACATCCGGAAGCCCTGACTATTGTTCGGATATACCGAATCTATTGGCTCCAAATCCTCAGCAGCTGGACCGATCTTGGGGTCCGATTCCTCTTCTCCCGATCCACTACTTTATTGATTTCTTATGGTCGCACAAGTTGTATAGTAACGCTGACTCTATTTATTCCCGCTGGCTCCAGTATGAATCTCTCTTACTACGTCTTAGATAGATAGGTTACTGGCTATTATGCATCTCTCCTCTCCTCATCTCATTATGTCGTCTCTTTGTAGTATACATGGTCCTGCTCTTATGCCTCTCTTCGTAGATTGGACTCTTCTGGAATGGGCTCTTATTACCACAGTATACGTATCGGTTCAATTAGTTGGAACTACTTGTACATAAATCGCCGTATTTATTTATTATGGGTAGATTACTGTATATTCAATATCTTTTATGCCCACATTTGATGCGTAAGTGTGAAGGAAGGTGTGCCAGGAGGATGATTGGGAGAGGGTTTAGAGCGCTTGCATTAGGCCCAGACTGAGCGGAGACCTCTGAGCGCTTCGCCCAAGATGTCCATCATGTGAGCGTCGCATAGATTCTGCAATGTCAACGCTCGGCGCGAGTGGGTCCCATCCAGACATCTGTGGGCTTGCCGCAAATCCCAAAATCAAACGTGCTGTTTTCTATAATAGACAATTGAATCAATGAAGAGAAGCCGTGATAAGCGGTGAACCGACTCACAAAAATTCGCTGGTTTACACCATTGTCAACCTATCACGCTTCGGCCGGGGGACTTTTTCCTCCTTTGCAAAAGGCAATGTTTCTGCCTTGATCTTTCCAGTCCGTTGCGTCTTGACTTGCATTCTATGCTCCTTTTCTCGAAGGACAAGCTTCTCCTTCTTCTTCTGCGACGGCTCCCACTTGCTCTTCAAGATACGACGGACCGCCTCAGGGCTGATCCTGAATTTCTCCGCGAGCACTTGCGTCGTAAAGGTTTCCGGGTTTAGGTTGTTTAGTTGACGCAACCCGTCCATCGCGTCACGAGAGATCTTGCGAGGCGGGGACCAGCCGTCTGGGAAGCGCTTCTTTATGGCTTCTCTGTGCTTCCTCCATTCCTCTGGGGTCGCGTTCGGCGGTGGTTTGCGAGAGTGGACGGGTGGTGTCCCAGGACGAGCTCCGTTGACAACATCATTGTCTTCGGAAAGGTCGACTTCCGCGTCATCGTCTTCAAGAATCGACAAGGGCTTGGATTTTGAGCTGGCTGGCGCAGATGCTGCATAATAAGAGCGAGCAAAGGACCTTGAAGGAATACGAGAAGGAGAGGGTTCTGCGGAATAGACGACTGATAGCCGTTGTCGCGTGCATACCCGTTGGAGACTGAGGAAATTGCGCAGCGAGGAAGCCATCGTGGTCGTCGTCTTCGTCGTTGTCCAGGAGAACTTGAAATTCATCTCTGACCTTGCGGATTCGTTGGCATCAGTCGGATCTCTAAATATTCAGATTCCGTCAAGGGACAACTGCTGTGCCTGGCAATTATAGGGTGCGCACAGCAAGCAACTATACAACCAACAGTGTCTGCCAGCATCTGGGCTACCCTTTCTCTTCATCTTTAGCATCTTTTCTGACGGGAGACAGAATGGCAGACGTGTCCGACCCAGCCATCAACGAGGGTGAGTTCCCAGCCTCAGCGCCAAAGAGCTAGCATCGCACGCGACGACCCCGGGGGTTCGCTGGGCATGCTGGCCTAGTAGAGCAACTATGTGTATTCCCGTCTTCTAATGAATGTTTTCATTTCTCTAGCCTATCTCGATGTCCGATCTGACAAGTCTGACACCAACTGGCTGTTGCTCGACTACGAAAATGACCGATCCGACAAGCTCACAGTCACCAAGACGGGGACTGGCGGCTTGAGCGAGCTCACCGATCTTCTCGACGATTCCAAAGCCTCGTTTGGATATGTGCGAGTCAGTTATTCTAATGACAAAGAGTCTACACGAGAGAAGTTTGCGTTTGTGGTCCGTTCATATCTCGTGTTCTCATCGTATCCGAGCTTTATCTGACTTTTGTTAGGTTTGGATTGGGCCTAGCTGTAAAGTAATGAGGAAGGCCAAGGTATGTGCTCAAACCGGCTCCCAACGTTCCAGGGGGTTCCCATAGAGATCCACCGTATTGACAACGGTTGTTTTCAAGATCTCCGTGCACACCGCCGATGTCAAGACCGCTCTGCGGGTATACTCCATTGAAGTGGCAGCGAGGGAGAAGGAAGATTTAAACGAGGAACCCATTGTTGCCAAACTGCGGAAAGTACGTGTTAAAATGTTACCTCCCATTCGCTCTTGCTTACCCCTCTTGCACAAGGCTGGCGGGGCGAGTTATGATGGTGTCTAGTGGTCACGATATATACCATAATATTCTCTCTTGTCAGCAATATCATTGCCATTTCAACTCGTCTAACGCTGGGGGTCAACCCGGTTCTCGTTCCGCCCATCTCAATCTGTCTCAGCGATCTCCAGAGATGACCGAACGATGTTGGAAGAATAGGTGATCATTGAAGCGCGTCCAGATAACCGCTGTCTAGACGAGATTCTTGAGATCTGCAATTCCCTTGTCATCCAGCCTCATGCCTACCCAGTCAGACATGCGCTGGGCGCCCAAACGCTTCTCGTAGAAATCGATGGATGGCTGATTCCACTGCCATTCCCCAATAGATCAGCCGCCGTCAATGTGCAACGAGATCAGGGTCGAACTCACGGTCAAGACGGCCCAATCCATGCGAGCGCAACCCTTGAATACGGTATGAATATTCACGCCAACGCTTGGGAGATAATTTCTTACCCTTTCTTCAGCCACTCTTCCCAAACGATTGAAGAGGGCTTTCCCAATACCATGGGAGCGGTAGTCCTGCTTCACGTAAAGGTCTTCCAGCTACACAGTGGGATGTTATCAGTGTGAGTCGAAAACACGGAGGCTTGATGAACTTACGTAGAGACCGGGCCTTCCAGTCCACGTGGAATAATTGAAGAAGTAAAGGGCGAGGCCAACGGCTTCTCCTGGTGCGTCAGCGGAACCGCCGAAAGCAATCAACGCATGGGCGTAAGGAGACTCGAAGAGATTCTTTCGCAGCTGTTGAGGATGGATCTCATCTGTTGTGGCCCACTACGGTTGCGAACTGGGTCAGACTCACTAATTCCGGGGTCGCTTTCACAGCATCGGGTTCCTTCTCATAGATCGCCTGTAGCGAGGGCGTTGAGACTGGGATCTGACAGACCTTATTTTCTCAAAGGTGTACATACGAGATCGATTATCAGCTGGAGAATGGTGTCCTTGATGACGAGGACGTGTTAGGCACCCGCGGCGGCAGCGAAAGGACTCGACGCTACGTACGACGTCGTCTGGAGCTGCCTCCCTAATATGATAAGCAGACTCAGATGCCATTGTCAGTGCAAAGTCTGCCAGTGCCTAGACTGGGATTGACACTGGCGGCACGGCCCGCATCGGCACTGAACCCGACGGTGGCTTCCGTGTATTTGTGTGTATTTATTCTTGAACCTTATTACTGTCCATCCTCGCGGATACACTCAACGCGCGCACGAACCTTCAATCGACGATGGACAAGAACAAGTTGGCCAAGCTGCAAGCTGCAGCAGCTGCGAACAGGATTGGTGAGCCCTTCTCCGCGTTGCAGCGGCAACGAGCACCTCTGACAGCGAGCAATACACACACTTTCGGCGTGCACCTCGAACACGAAACGTTTTTCATTTACTAGGCGGCAAAGGGACTGTCCGGCGAAAGGTCGTGCGCAAAACGAAGCCTTCTGGGGCGCAGGATGATAAAAAACTGCAGGGGGCCCTCAAGAAATTGAACGTGCAGCCCATCCCCGGAGTCGAGGAGGTGAACATGTTCAGAGAGGATGGAAATGTGCTTCATTTCACCGCGCCAAAAGGTGTGCATTTTTACTCCCGCTTTCTGCGCTTTTTCAGGGGTTTCATGTCGGGCTCGTTTCTCGACCCCTCATACCCGTGAGATTGACCCACGATAACTGACTTGGGAACATCTTTTGCATTTTCTCTCGACAGTACATGCCGCCGTCTCGGCCAATACCTTCGCGATCTACGGAACTGGACACGTGAAGGAGCTTACTGAGCTCGTCCCTGGTATCTTGAACCAGCTGGGCCCAGACTCGCTCGCATCGCTGCGCAAGCTCGCTGAGTCGTACCAGGCCATCCAGCAGGGCCAACAGCGGCAAGCCGCAGGCGGTGAGGAGGAAGACGACGACGATGTTCCCGACCTGGTGGAGAACTTCGACGTTGAAGCGGATGCCAAGGCCAATCTCGATTAGGCTGATGGGCTCGGATCGGAGTTGGAGGCAGGGGAGGAGAGGGGACGACGATGAGAGAGTGGGAAAAAGAAAAGCAGGAACCGGTTCGGGACACGAGCTGCAGAGGTTGCTTGCATCCCACCGGGGTGTTCCTCTCCTATTCAGGACTTTTCTCCATGGTTTCTGTATCACTAATATCTGTGTTTGTGAGTACTAGCATCGCCTGCCCGCAATCGTCTCAAATGTATTACTTTCGCTTTCGTTCTGAACATTTGTGCGAATGAGGAGTCTCGTTAGTCTGATCGCGATCTTCAGACATATCGATGCAGGATGAGCCCACTCAAACCGCCGAAACTGCGGAGGGGTACAGATCTTTTCCTTGTTCTATGCGGATGAGGAAGACTCCAACAGCTTGATCAGGCATGTCTACGGTGTGCCACCAATCTATCCATCACCACGACCTCCACCGCAAACCCACCATTCTCTCATGCCAGCGCTAGTGTGCGTGCGGGCGAGGTGCGCGGCGACTGATGACCAGCTCAATAACTTGTGGCGTCACTATACCAGGCTCCGATCGTGTTAAATTGCATCCCCATCTTGCCTGCCAATGTCCAAGTCGGGATCCTCGGTTAATTCGTAGATCCTATCTCTAGCACAACTCCCAGACCTGCCTGCTCTGAATCGCAACATGATTGATCTCTGAATTTCTTCACAAGAGCTATTCATTTCTCGGAGTTGTACCACCTTATAGGCAGGGCTTAGTGGTCAACGCCGCACTCAACGGGGGGGTTTCCATTGGGAAGATAGGCACAACTGTACCGATATGCAACACTTGGCAACTTGAAGGTTTATATTTGCCGTTTCTCCGATACATTGCCGGCTCGATTTTCTGAACATCTGAAAGCCGGTGTCCACGTTGAAGTTTTGTATAAAGTCTACTGTAGATGTATTTGGTTAGTTCTAAAATTCAGAAACCGTTTAGATCGCAAGTATGGATCCTCAACGAGACCGTATTACCAACTATTGAATGGCATGACTGTAGTAAGTGAACTTGGATATGTTTTTTTCGTAAAGTCTTGATAAGTGATCACACGTGTTCTCAACAGCAGGATAACCGGAACCGGGAAGCCTGGATAGGTCCGTAACCTCAATTATCGGACATCGGAGTTCGTCTCTCCCCTCCTGTCAAGGAGGCTATCCTTAATGGCCTACTAATCTTGCCGGGCGATCCTGTGAAGACGAATATTGGCCAAAATCAAACTTTGAGTCAACTTGGAACGTGAACTTGACTGGCGTATCACTTGTTCCCTCGAGAAGTTGATNAATATCCAGAGCCTCAGTTCTTGCCTTGACACGGATCTCATGTTGGACATATCCCCTGTGCCTTGGTCAAAATGATTCTTCTGAAACATAAGAGTTGATAACGGCGCCATCGTCTCATTCAGTCGGTTGAAACTTTCCGATGCGCATGCACCCACTCCCGCGAGGCCGTCGTAAGCGCCTTTCGAATTGCCGTGACAGAACCTCAACAAGCGCCATCATATCGGACGCGGCTTCAAGTTCTTCTCGTATCAAACTGAGACAATCTCTTTGACTAGGCTCGCAAACTGGTGCGTGGACGATTCATATCGTATCGCATTTCAGTCCTCTTCTTTCCGGTTGCACTGGTTAGTCCAGTTTGGCAACTGAATTTGGCGCCACATACGAATACACGTACACCAGTAGGTACGGTATCCACGATGTGATGCACAGTTACGATAAGTTGAATGTTAAAGATTCCAATAAATACTCTAGATTCAAGAACAGGTTGTGTGGGTGTATGTAGCATGTAATACTAGTACATATGTAGAATCCCATAGAATAAACCCAATAAATTAGCAACGAATACGGCCTCTAATTCAAACCTCGTTACGGAGTATGATGCTGAAGCAGTGTTCGCAATACGGTTTGCTATCTCTCTGGAAGAACGACGGATCCTCAAACGGTTGGGAACAGCCCTGAAAAATGGATAGATCTGTTTAGCACCATGCCCATTCTAGAAAGTAAATGCGAGGAACAAGGACTCACGTCGCAAACAAAGCAGGCCCAGCACCACTTGCCCCCGAGGGCCTCTACGGCTCTTTCATGATCCCTAATGGATTTCTTGCACTTCTTGCATTTGGGCAAGCGCAGTCGCACATGACAGGCCTCACAGTAAGGATGGCCTTGGTAAACGGTAAACCCTTCGAATTCACCATCGCCGCTCAACGCGAGTTCGCCTGTTCCGATGCAGAAGGAGTTAGAGTAGCGCTCGTCTCGGGCGACGGGGAAACTTACCAGAAGTCCTTGACATCGACGGTGTTAGGAATGGATCACCACATTCTGCGCAGAAGAAATGCTCCATATGATACGTCCTCTTGCCCAGCGCAGGATCATCCAAGCTGATGAATTGCTCTTCGATGATCGGTGTCTTGCAAGAGTAACATCTCGGCGCAAAGCTCTGAATGAAAGCACAGAAATTGAGATTGATATGATATCACCCTTGAGCCGAACAAGAACGCACCTCATGGTAGTCCAAATGACAGTAAGGCCGTCCCTCGTGTTCGTAAGAGCTCACATGTTCCAACAACTCCTGGCACACGGAACACTGGAAACACTGCGGGTGCCAATTCGCTCCCATAGCAGACACGATGCGGCCCCCGATCGGACCCTGGCATCCACCACAAAGCAACCCGCCAGTCCCTGAACGCGCAGGTGTGGTTCGAGTGGCTTGTTGGTGTCCGAAAGGTCGTCGTTGCTGCTGCTGCTGCTGAGGCCGGTGACTATGGCCATGATGACCATGACCATTATCCCCCGAAACGCTAATGTTAATCTGAGGAGCACCTCCCCTTGTCGGGGGACCTTCGTCGAACTCGGGCCCTGAGACGCTGATACCAGGAGGCTCGAACACCTGGATATTTGGCGGAGCCGGTGGACCTCCTCCACGACTACCAGAGGGGGATTCGCTCACGTTGATCATCGGGACTCCAGACGAAGAGGGAGCCGGGTCAAAGCTAATCATCGGGATGCTCGGGCTGCTATGGTGCGTGCCGCTGCTCATGTTCGTGCCCCCGGTGTGGTGGATGTTAATCCTCGGCGAAGCCATCGGTGAGTCCTGAGGTCCTCCAATATTTATCGATGGAAGGTTCTGGTACTGAGAACCGGTTTGTTGACGCTGCAGTTGCTGCTCTTCGTGTGCAACTCCATCGGCCTCCATCTTTATGATATTGGCCATCTTCAACGGCGCAGGGGACTCGATGTTGATAGGCTGCTGCTGACGAGGCGTCGAGGGTGCTGACTGTCGGTTGTTAAACTGAGGCGGAGGCGGCTGGCGTTGCTGAGACGGCTGTCTGGCCAACGGAGCAGGCGGCGGGGCATAACCCTGCATTGCTTGTTGGTGATGTATGGGTAGTCCAGTAATTGAATCAAACGCCGCAGGCTGATTTCCTTGAGACTGAGATCGCTGCTGCTGAGGCTGAGGTGGTAACCGGCGGGACTGGGGCTGAGTGATCGCAGAGTTGCTCGCGCGACCGGGGATATCGTCCATAAAGCTCGACTTGGGCGTGCCACTGTATATCTGGCTCTGCGGACGCTTCTGCTGGGGTCCTTGCTGTTGGCGGGCCATAGGTTGTCGTTGTTCAACCTCCGACTGATATTGATACATCGACTGCCTCTTGCTGCCACCAGGTGCTGGTGATGGCGTCCGCAACGACCTCGGTGGAGGATCATCCAAGGTATCGGGCTTGAGATTCACTTTCCCCCTGTTCACTTCACCTCGAACCATTGCTGATGATGGCTGCTTGGTGACGCTATTGGCGGTTGCGGGCGTAGGTGGCGTATCGGAGATTCCGAAGTAGAGAGAGTTCCCTCTTTCTTGATTTTGGAAGCCGGACTGTCGCTGCTGGGGTTGCGGGGGCTGCTGTTGCTGTCGTTGCTGGGGTTGCGGTGGCTGCTGTTGCTGTCGTTGCTGGGGTTGCGGTGGCTGTTGTTGCTGTCGTTGTTGGGGTTGC
>SDEE01000218.1:0-67925 GCA_004126415.1 Candolleomyces aberdarensis
GACGGTCTATGGGCGGTTTTAATGGAGTACATGTGGGAACGATCAGAAATCTACGGGTAAGGGTAAATTGCCCAGTTGCGTATTTGAGAACCTGATATAGCAGGGAGCTGTATGAGACTGAGGGACGAGGAGAATTAAGGCGTTACCCCGCCCACTAAAACTTATTGATCTATTTTTGGACCGGACGATCGGACGGACAGTCCGCTCGGAATTTCCAATTCCTGGGCTTTATGCCGGAGCCGGACTCCGTAGATTTGGTGATGATGTCATCCGCCGGTGACAGCGACTTTGAAATGCGCCTACGTTACTGGTAGACGTGGGTAGGCTTTCTTCTCAGATACTGAAAGAAATGAACTTTGCTGCGTATAAAGAGCTCCTCGCCCTCGCATGGATCCCACCACTGCGTCTTGAAGTTCGAACGTGGTCTTTCAGCAGCCCTCGTATCTCTCGCAGTTGCTGCTTTCGTAAAAAGTAGTAGCAACTCCCCTATGTCGATATTTTGCTTGGGCTCTCTGGTCATCGGCAGTCATCTTGGAGTGCGTGATTCTCGGTTTCTACTTGCACCTCGCCCTCAGCGACCATTTCTTTGGATTTAGTTTGACCAGGTTGTTTATACCTCCACACACGAAAGTTCCATATCATTGGCAGAATCGCGACCTAGAATCTCTGTATTCTAACTCCTGCAACCTTAGTTGGAGTTTACCAATTCAACGCCAACAACATCGGCGCGTACGAATGCCTCGGTCCATAAACATACCTTCTTCTACTTCTCACAACGGCCCATGCAATTCCCCATCCCCGCGTGCTTCATCATGCCGCATTCTTACTGACGCGCGTATCTCTCCAGATCTCATCAAACCCATTGCCAAGGTGTGGACGGCATAGATTAACCCCGCTTCTCCGTTGGCTAGCACATCGTCACTCGTCGAACAAAATTCGTATAGGAGTGACCCTCCGTATTCTATCATTTTCAATGTGATTTCTTAACCGTAAGCTGTCAACATGTCAAGAGGATCGTCGTCGATAAGTGCAAGAGGCGTGTCGATTGGACGAACCGCTCAATGAAATCTAGTATTTATTCTGTCCGCCGCCGACTAGATAGCATACATTTGAACGAGCAGAACCTGAAAGGAAGATCGAAGAGGAAGGAAAAGGAAACGGGTTCGAGAAGGCGGGAGTAGAAAGAGAGCAGAATGCTTAGAACGTCAGAGTCGTCAACTTGCTGATCCTCTGGTCTACAAATCCTTCAGCCTACAACAGCAAAGGAATGAGAGTTAGTGCTGCACCCTACTTTCTGCAGAGTAAATCCGCTTACCGATACCGCGATAATCCGTTCTTCGTCAATCACCCATCCAACAACATTGTCACCCAGGGCTAAGACCCTGGTTGTTGCAATGTATGGGAGGGTGGAGACGATGTCGTTACAGAACAGGTCGGTGCCTCGGGCCCGTATGATAGCCGGTTTGGTACAAATTTCTTGCTTAGCGGAGGGGTCCAAGTCTTTGGGGGGAGAATTTGGATCAAAATCGAAATTTAGGACTTCGATTAAACCCTTTCGGACGGGGTCAACCGAGACCCGTTGGCCACGGAGATGCCTATTCAGAAAGCCTGGTCAGCAAGTCTTTTCAGACACCCAAACCACGTGGAATAGCACCTTGTCCATGGGTCGCGCTCAAAACGGCGGATCCAGCGTGTTTTGGACGGTCCCCAGATGCCCCATTGCGCGATTATTGGGAGGTTAGGAGTTCGACCCCGCGAATGATTCCAATAGTCGATGAAAACCGAAGTGGAGACCATTAACTGGAAGCTCCGAAACTCGGAGACCTGAAAAGGCGTGGCGTATTTGATTTGCAGGACGCTGAGCTGGAAGACATCGGAGCCACCGGCTTGTAAGGGCTCAGTGGCGCATTCAACCGAGACAATCTTAGCACTGTTCGTGAGAGGTGGAAGAAGTAATGAAGCAAGATGTGTGAATCCTGTCGGGGCGATATTTGATGGGTCGATAGAGTACAGAACGATGCTTCCACTACCATCGACTGTCGTCACATGGAATAGCGTCGGTGAGACGAACGAGAACGCATAGGCGTCTGGGAACGAGCGATGACCCTGTGAGTCCTGAGAAAGGGTAAGAGATTGTGGCAATGAGATGACGCGACACGCACCCCAATGAGCGTACCAATCTTCCAGTTCCATATCAGCAGTCGAGACCTTGTAGGAGCGCGAATCAGCATTCCGACGTGATCCCCAGCGATTCTGAGTATATAATTGCTTTGAGGACCATCAAGACATTGATCCCAGGGCTGAACCTCGAGACGGTGTTTGGTAGCCTCTGGGTGTGGTACAGGTTCACGCTTAGAACCGGTTGGCGAGTACATCGCAATCCATCCCTTCCTGTCATGACCATCAGCCGAGAAGGTTTAACAGTTATGGTGCATCGTGATAAATTGAACAAACTCACTGATGATCGCAACTGGAAACCACGAGAAGGTCCTGGCTTGCATCAAGGGCAAATCCGCAAATCTTCGTGGTGAATTTGCATTGGGTGATGACTTGATACACAGGATCTCTGGAAGTTGGCAGCTGCAAGATGAGGACGTTTCCCTTCTCGTCCGTCTTGATGAACATTCCCCCAAACAGCTCATAAGTACTGTAAGGACCTTTGATATCGTAGGTTTCTTGCGCCGTCCATGTCAGCGTTTGCCACCTTCGTCGTCGCTCCTGGAAGGGCTCGTTAACCCCTACCTGAAGACGCCGTGGGACGACAACGTCTGGTGGCCCTTCGTCAACGGAACCTGTGCGTCCCGATTCCTGCGCCCTCAACTCCTCCAGTGAACGTGTATCCTCTGTGTAGGCCTCTTCGTCGGATGCAATCTCAGAACCATCGGATTCGTCATCCTCAAGACTCTGCATCTTTACGACGTTCACCCCGGCCGTCATTCCCGCCAGGGCAGTCCTCGCCGCGCTCAGTTCTTCTAAGAGCTTGAACTGAGCAGACTTGGCGGCATTCAGCTCTTCTAAGAGTTTGATCTGATGTAGCTGGGGGGCGGATTTGGCCGTGTTCAGCTCTTCCAGGAGCTTGACCTTGTCTGCCTGGAGGTCCAATGTTTGACGGGTTAGCGCCAACCGGGTTTCATTAAGGTCGTCGTTCAGTTGACGCTCGCGAGATCGGAGAGTCTGGCATTCCTTGAACAACTCGTCCCGCTCCCTCCGACAGATATCTAGAGCTTTCTGCAATTCTGTGGCTTGAGCATCGGGTCTGGTCTGAGCATCGGACGTTTCAGACTGGATGCTTTTCAGGATCTGAAGTTCTTGCTGCGCTTTGTAAGATTCAAGCTGTTTCGTAATCGAGGTCTGGAGAGAGGATGGTGAGCCTAAGATATAAAGCTTTAAAGGGTTGGAAGTCGACGTACCCTTTGAGAATCCTCCCAAGCCTTCAATTGGGTCGAAATTTTGGCCCGTAGCTGATCAAAATCCTGCTCCCACCCCGAACTTCCTGGGTCCACGATAGCCTCTGAGGGGTCGACCGACGTTGTAGTGTTGTCTTCTCCCTGTCTCGAATCCTGCATGACGTCCCCGGTTTCTTCAGTGATCGTGTCCTGGGATACCTCTCTGGTCATGGTAAGCGAGGTTGAAGCCAAACAGGTGCCCCACAAAGGCAAAGGGACAATGGAATTGGTCATCATGTGGCGGTTTGCGAATAAAGGTTTATCATTTTCGAGAGATTCCATCGTCGATATCGATAAAATCCCGTTTGGAAAGCAAGTTCAGTAAGGCATGGAGACCTCTAGCCTAACTTTGGTCTCGGTTCAGAGGCCAACATGAACCTGATTTTCTAAAGAAGATTGAGCGAAATTCAAGGATCGTAAATTAAAAGAGACCGTAACGCGCTAACGGAGTTGGATGGTCCGGACTCCGCCAATGAGGGACCGGACCGGCGTTCGAGCCATTGGTGATGATGTCATTCCCACCCGCCAAAGGTTGCACGGTGACGGTGACCTCGAGCAGCAGCCGACACTGGAACTTGTTCTCCACCCTCCAAGATGGAAAGCCCCGAGCAAGAAATATCGTTTATTATTCTCCAGTTAACCACGACATCATCACCCGATATCCAGCGGGCAGCGGTTTACAAGTATATGACGCTGGACGTCAGCTTTGAACATCCCGTTTGCTCTGTCCGTTCCGCCGCGAACTCGAGGGAAAAGGTGCTGAAGATCTACCAGTGAGCTCCTCAACACCCTTTTTTATCCTGTGTTGATCTAATTTGCAGATGGTATCGCGTCTTGTCACCACATATTGATTTGAAAGTGGAAAGCGTTGGTGAGCATCAAATAGTTCAGCTCCGCGGCCAAATTTGCTCTCGCACAGCGCTAATTCGAGTGGATAGTCCTTGACAGGGGGAACGACGTGATGTACATTGAAATGTCTCAATGGTTCAAGTTGTTCTTTCTCCCCATAAAGCCTCAGCCAGCTAGGTAGGTTGGTTTCGAGTGCTTCGGCCTCCTTATCAGCGCTTACCGGTGTCTTTCTACCATGTGTCTAGGCTGGTCACCCGACTCCAATTGCGGAAGGTGTTGGGCCTTTATTATATCTCTCGGCAAGAGGATTTCTATCATACCGTCGTGAGTGTGATCCGTCCTTGTGGAATCTTCTCAACGGATGTTGAATTGCTGATATTCCTGTGTCCAGGACTTTGTGCGACTGCTAGTACCACCACTCGCTCCCATCTTCTACATTCTTCTCACTTTTGGAGCAATTTTTTCCTTCATGGGCTCTATGATCGCTCAGCAGCTGGGCTTTTGGGCACCAAGCGCTGGTGAACAGAATCTCGATGGCGATGGAACTGTTGACGGCGACATCAAGCTCGGGGAGAATGGAGGGAACCCTTTCCCTGGAGATCACACGGAACTGTACGACTAAGTGTGATTCGACCCCACCCTTACCTTCGGCTTCCGAAGCAGCGAGCCATTGACGTGTCTGCTACTTCCATGGTCAATAATATACCGGCTAGATATCTACCGCAATCTAAACGGGGTGGGAAACTCGAGCCACCTCAACGTACTCGCGATCGAGGGGTTTCTAGGACTTGTATTCACGCCAACTAAAAAACACGATGCGGATCCAAGGCGTCCGAGGTAGAACATGTATGAGCGTAAGGTGCAGAGAGGTATTTCGGATTTAGGTCATGGTGATAAAAGACGGTGAGGCCGACGTTTTCGAAGGAGACGGATTTGCTAATGGTCCGGAGCCTGCGAGGACGATACCGACACGGATGATATTGGATGATTGGAGAGAATGTACTCCGAATATTTCTACCTTCTCGCCCTGAGCTTGAGCCGGTAACTTGACTTCGTTCGAGTTCGAGTAGGGGGGGACTGGACACGGTTGGTTTGGGCGATTTCACAGCTTGAAAATCGTGCCGTGCAAATGCGCTTTGCACCATTATTATAATGATCCTCTCGCGATGGTCCCTTTGAACATTGGACGGCCACTGACCCTCTTGGGTACCACTGCAAGTGATAACTACCTCGTGACTATGCTGGCATTTAAATTTACGACATGTGGAGATCGTCAGAGAGACAGAGGTTGGCATTGAGTCAATTTCCCATACCAGGAGACTGTGCTAGGTGAACAACTTGTTCTTCACTGTTGACCTTCTTCTAGAGGAATATCACCGTCTGAAGTCGGAGCTCGATCTCTGCATGCCGACAGGACCTGAGAAACGCTGCCGCTAACACAGATTGGAGCTCCGCTCCACAGCGCGTCCGAGCTGTTCATATTCGTCACTACCACCGCTATCACTCCTTGTGGCACTCCCTTGAGGGTTTGCGTCGAAACCACCATCACCAAAGAATCCGATACCCAGCTCATGGAGATATAGGGCCTTCCTTACACTATGAACTATCGAATAGTGGCCCTGGTATGGGTCTTTTTCGCCCACCTGGCCGGAATCTACCTCTTCACCCGGGGATTCCTGCTAATGCGACTCTCTCTCTCCAACATTTCGTCTTGTGACGACTGCTCAGTAGCTGCAACTCACAAGAGGGCCGTGTTTCTTATCATCGACTCTCTAAGATTCGACTTCGTTACCCCGAACACGCCAGAACCGGCTTCACCATACCACCACAACGTTTTAACTTTACCAAGAGAATTGACGGAACAACGGCCACGAAACTCCTTTATATTCAATGCCTACGCGGACCCGCCTACCGCAACTCTCCAGCGTATCAAGGGGCTAACCACGGGCTCTCTTCCTACCTTCATCGACATTGGGAATAATTTGGGGGCGTCGTCCATCTCGGAGGATTCAATTTTGGTTCAGTTGCGAAATGCGGGTAAGAAGGTACGTTGTGATTTTCGACCTATTCCATTGTTTAACCTGAAAGCTAGGCCGCTTTTATGGGTGACGATACTTGGATGTCTGTGTTCCCCGACACGTTCGAACCTAATATGACATTCCCGTACGACTCCTTCAACGTGGAAGATTTGCACACCGTCGACGAAGGTGTTATTACACATCTGTTCCCCCTTTTGAAGGACGAATCAAAACCCTTCGACTTCCTCATCGGCCACTTCCTCGGGGTTGACCACGTCGGGCACCGTGTTGGTCCTGACCATCCCAGCATGAAAGCCAAGCTCGAGCAAATGAACCGCGTGCTGCAAGAGGTCGTCGACCATTTAGACGACGACACGCTTCTCGTCGTACTGGGGGACCACGGGATGGATCGCTCAGGAGATCATGGGGGTGACGGTGTCCTCGAGACGTCGACGGCGATGTGGGTGTACAGCAAGGGGCCGCCTCTTACTCAAGCGACGAAACCCGTCCCATCCGGCCTGCTTCAGTACCGGACCTTCCCTGGAACTGCCGTCAAACACCGCGGGATACAACAAATCGACATTCTCCCCACCTTATCCCTGCTTCTTGGACTCCCCATCCCTTTCAACAACCTCGGCACCATCATTCCCGAATTCTTTTGGCGTGATAATCAGGGGGAATCTCTGACAAAGGCCCTCCAGCTCAACGCGAACCAAATCTACCAATATTTGCAGGTCTATCGCTCTTCGCCGTCGGGTGGGGAGCTTGATGAGGCATGGCGATCGATCCAGGAGTTGTGGGGTGCTGCAAACCTCGTCACGTCGACTGAGATGAAGCTTGTTGCCCTGAACAACTTCAACAGGGTGGCACTTTCAGCGTGTCGTGCAATGTGGGCGCAATTTAACCCTGTGTTGATGGCGATGGGGCTCGTGCTTCTGGGAATGGGCCTTTGTGCCTCATGGGCCCTTTTCGTTGGCATATCGAACGCAAAATCTGGTTGGGGCCCATGGCTCAAGAGCAATTTAGCCGTATGTCTCTACGCGGGTGCTGGTGGCACTGCCGCTGGTATAGTTGCGTTCCTGGCGTCGCTTGTTCTTCCGTCTCTCCTTGGGGGACAGAGCATCGTAGATTATGCCATATTCGGGGCGATCCTTGCCTCCTCGGCCGCCATGATCATCACTTCCCCCCCGCTTACCTCCCTCCGATCCCTCCTCTCTACTCCCATTGTCCTCATCCTACACTCCATCGCGTTCCTTTCCAACTCTTTCACGTTCTGGGAAGACCGGATCGTTCCCTTCCTCGCCGTTTCCTCCCTCATTCCGTACGCCATCAGAGGGTTCTCTGCCCCGACCTCAAGACTGCGGTACCGAATCATCGGATTCTCCGTGTTGTACGCAGCTTGCGTGCGACTAATATCCATCAGTACCATATGTCGTGAAGAACAGCAACCTTACTGCCACGTCACGTTCTATGCCTCATCCTCTCAAACCTCCCCTCCCTATGCTGCAGTCTTACTGGCCCTCCCGACCGCAGTGGCTTTGCCTCTTGTCATCCGACGATTCCTCAAGATCTCTCGCTCCGACGAAGGCATCGCGAAGACTCATTACCCCTTCATTCTCACCCCGGCTGTCGTCTCAGGCGCTTTATATTGGATTCTTGAATGGGCCAATACCACATCAGCCCTGGGCGCAGAATGGGACACGACCCTCCGTTTCGTTCGAACGTGGATCGCCAGATTCGGGTTTACATGGGTGCTGTTGATGGGAGGCGCACTATGGTTCATTATCCCGCTTTGCATCAATATCACAGTCAAACACGAAGCCGGGCAGAAGCAAGTGGAGGTCATTGGGTTCGCTAACGCGTTTGGCTCACCCTACCTCGTCTTTTGGACCATCCTCCTCGCCGTTGTCTATTCCACGTCCCAGCTACCCGGTCAGCTCGTCATCAGCCTCTCGACGATCGCTCTCCTCGCGTATTTGGAGGTCGTGGACAGTGTGAGGGATGTGGAGACTATGGAGATGGCGTTCAGGCGTGCCAAACCGTCGGATATCCTCAACTCCGCGCGCTCTAGTGGTGACCCTGCTGCCGCTGCTGCGAAGCCGAAGAGCTATGAAGAAGATGCTGCGTTCAAGTTTGGAGATGTTGTGCCGGTAGCGCTGTTGGGCTTGCACGCGTTTTATGGGACGGGACACCAATCGACTATCTCGTCTATCCAGTGGAAAGCGGCGTTCATGCTTTCGTCGACAGTGGCGTACCCTTGGTCGGCTTTGACCGTCGTTATCAACTCGATTGGACCGATTTTTCTATTCGCGATGGCTGCGCCGTTGTTGGGGCTATGGAATCGCGCACCAGAGGCGACGGTTGCCGATAACTCAAGCCAAAACGACGATAACAAGGGCCGGCAGCAGGAGTTGGAGTTGGATACGCGGGTCAAGGGGGATAGCACCCTTGCTTCGCTTGCTATGATGATGTACTACACGGCTCTGTTACTTGGAACGAGCGTCAGTGCGGCTGTCCTCCGACGGCATCTCATGGTCTGGAAGGTCTTTGCGCCGAGGTTTATGGCAGGAGTTCTAGGATTGCTGGCGGTTGATTTGGGCGTGCTCATCGGAGAAGTAGTGGGCGTGGAGAGGGTGACGATGCGTGTTAAGGATATATTTAACAAAATGTCCAGCCCGCATCCAGCTAGCAGAGACTCCAGTGATGGCAGGCGGACAGCCTCAGGGAGTACTACAGAGCTTAGACTAACAGACTCGTAATTCGGGCGTACCGTAGAGGTTAGACTAATAGACTCCATTGGTTCGAAGTGTCAGCCGGTTCTGGCGATTGGTTTGCGATTTCGCGAGGCGCCGCTCTCTCGGTTTCGATGTCACGATTTCTATTCCCAATCGCAAAATACGTCCTTGAACTTATGATCATCGCGGTCGCCATAGAGCGAAACTAGTCACAAGTCTAGCAAAGAGATAGAGTTGAGTGTTGCCATACAGTGGAATGGCTTGAGTGAGAGTGCGCTGCAGGCAGGGCATCGTTTCGACAATATCTATTCTGGGGTTACTCCTACGGAAGTCTTTCTCACATACAGACCAAGTTCTGAGCCACTCTATTCGCCAAGTGGTATTCCTCCCTTCACACTTGGCTACAAATGGAGTTTTTAATCCATTGGTCAAACTTTGAATACCTCGGCTCGGAACCATTACAGTTGCGACTATTGTGGCGGTGCGAACAAAATCACCGATTATTGGCGAAAGTTCCAGCTTGTTTTCCTCCATCAACCTCAAGACAACGGCCAGAATGCTACCAGGTCTTCCTGTAGAAGTGCTATTGGAAGTCTTGGAGCTTCTGGACTACCGTGCATTACTCGAATGTCGAAGGGCAGGTGTTCAAACCGTCAATTCGCTGGCTCTATCTGAACCTGCCAGTCCAGGTCTGTCGCAGTATGAACGATGTCATTGGCCGGGGTCCTGTGTTGCAACTCACAATTGAGCTCGCAAAGGATGGGCTGATCGAAGATGTCGGTGCAGAAGAACCTGCAGAAGCGGTCAAGCGGTTACGGCAATTGCGAAGGAGATGGGAAGGGCTGGCATGGGCGAATACAGAGATCTACAAGGTCGAAGGGTCGTGCAGTGCCTATGAGCTGGTCCACGGCATGTTCATCAAGACTGACTCGGAGGGCAATATTTTCGTTGTGCAATTGCCAACCTCAAGGGAGCCGCTATACAAGGTTATCGCCAATCGTAACCTCGAGATGAGGCCTGGTGATTTTGCCCTTGATGCAAGCCAAGATTTGATCGTCTTTCTCAACATCGAACCTGGGTAAGCGCATTCCAAATATATACCAGCTTTTTTTGATTGGCTTTAGACCCCAACCAGGCCACGATCGGAGAAGAGCGAGCGTCAGGATTCACTCGCTGTCCGACTTTGAGCCACATCCCGAAGCAGCCACATCCACGCTCTCCTTCACAATTCATTCGGATGCGGTGTGGGGAAATTCCATTCATCGAGCCATAACGCAGATTGCTGGAGATCTCATTGGGATTTTCATCTGTACTGGGACCAGTTCGCGCCTGCTGATATGGAACTGGAAGACGGGCAAGCCTGTGGTGGTGAGTGTTGCTATTCGAGCACATTCCTACGGAACCTCATTTTGCTTCTGAAGGACTCCAAAGAACACCCCTTGTCACCATATTCATACGCCTTTTCATTCGTTTCACCGATTCTGTTCTATGTAACAGCCCTCAACGACAACGGTGTCATCATGATTTACTCTGTCGACCCGTCAGGTATTGCGGCAGGTTTCACTCACGTCGCGTCGTTGCTTCTTCCCCCTCTCCAGAATAGTCACACGATCCAGATGTTCGGATGCCATACTGAGCCCTTCCAAGCCAACCCTTCCTTGGAACGCTTTCCGACTGTACTGGAAAAGCAGCTCCATGTCCTGACCATCACGTACATCGATATCAGCGTTGCCGACTTTTCGCATTCCAACTATCGACTGATTGCCCCTGCCTCCTTGTTCATCTACTATCACGACCTTCTCCAACGTCGAGGCTCCGACCTCCCTATCATCGCACAATGGAATGACTGGGGACCGTTTAGAACGCGGTTCTTCCCCTCACGTGAAACGTATAATTGGCTAAGGTGCGTGTGGTTCGTTTTTGGAACGGTGTCTGTCTTGTCTGACCAAGATGCAGATACGTTCATGGTCAACGGGTCGTGGCTCCCACCAACCTCGAGGGAATCATCCAAGTCCTTGACTTTAACGTGCATCCGAACTCTTCTCCTTCATCCGATGCTTCTGCTCGGCTTGTTTGTTCCGTACCGACTCTTATACCTCCAGGAAAGGTGTTCTGCGACAACGTCGTGTCCCAGCTCCCGTACTTTGTATCAACGAAGATTGCAGTTCCGGACGAAGATTTCGATGGATTTATGATCGACCAAGAACGAATCGTTGCTCTCTCGGTGAGAATCATTTGTCTCTCTGGAGCGCATCTTTTTGACTCTGATTTTCACTTGCCGTGTGCCTTCACTTTCCCTCCCGGATAGGTTGATGGACTTCACGGTCAGAGAATTTCCAAGTTAACGACAATGACACTTTGAAATATCATGTATTTGTACTGTTACGACAATACCTGTTTCTGTTTCGATCCACTGTCCGTTTGTGCAGGACGACGATGAAATAGTTCGTACTATGTACGGACGTCGGACGACCAAATCACTTCTGATGATAACCCCAACCGTCGATCGGAAGCTTTCAACGTCTTCGCTATCTTCCAGCATACCGTAGACTTAACCCCATACTGCTAATCGGTCATCCTCCTTTTCGCCGCCTTCCTTTTCGTTTAGACTCCTCAACGCCATTTGTCTCTTCGGAGACTGTAAAAAATTGCCGTCGTCGAAAACAGGATTCACTCGACTATCCTACAACCCCGCCGACAAAGGTGAGTTCTTAGTTTCCCATTCTGTCATCAAATACTGACGACAAATAATGTCATCTCTAGGAGGCGCATCAGTCGCGAGACTAGGCTCTCCTGTCACCAGCACGACGAACCCAACCATCTCGAAAGAAGAGTTTACGCACATACCCAAATTTAAGCGTCTCTGCACGTTCGGAAGTTCGTTCACGCCTTGGCCTTGAGGACGGTCGCGCGAAGCAATGTGGGAGGAGAACCCACTTCATTGTTCGGAGGGGCCGAAGCTTTGACTGCGATTGCCATCGTCCTTAGCTGGTTTGGCTCTTGGGAAGCGACTGCTACTGTTTTTCTCGTCTTCTTGTCGCGATTCGTGATCTGCTTTGGGCTATCTCGTTAAAACTGCCCTTAAATGCTTTGATTTTGCTTTGGTTTTGGGTGTGCTTGTCCTTTCGTTGTTGCCTTCCGAGCGGAATTCACATCTGTATCTAACCACTTTGTAACTTAGATAACATCCACTGATCTCTTTATCACGAAACGCCTACCCGGACACATTGGTATTGCTGATTGTTCTGACCCATGGGTGGATGTGCGCATTTCTCCCCGCTCCTTCGTCAGGGTGAGGGCCGCTTTGATTCTATCACCGACCGAGAACGGGTGAGCCTGTTCCGCAAATCGAGATCCCGGGGAAACATTGGAAAGGGAGAGCATCCAGAGGGTGAACTCGTAGTCTCTCGCCCCGTAGCTGTTCGCTGCACGAATTCGGACCACCATGATGGATCCAGTCTTGCAAGCAGGGGCGGTCTTCCGCCCAAAGTGATACTCACTTCGCCCTTTCTAGTCGAGGGAGGTACTACCAACCGCAAGGTAAAGCGGTAGCTCGAGCCAAACCACGTCATCAGCTAAGAATGGGTAGAGGACTAAGAAATTAGGTTTATTGAAAACGTAGAATCCAGGCGGTTAGTCCCATCCGGAATTTGTTCGATAGGTGACAATGGTATAAAGAAAGAAAGAGAAGGTGCAATCATGAACCAAGGCATTACTACGCACCGATGTCGTTGGTGTTGAATTGGTAAAGTCCAATAAGGCTTGCAGGGTTTGGGACTGGCCAACGAAACCTGATCAAACTATATCTCCACAAATGACCAGATATAAGGACGGACTGCGAAGAGAAACAAAGAAACACACATCCCAAGATGAACAACGAGAGCCTCAGCAAACCACAGACCATAGGGAAGTTTCAGCCACTTGTCACGGAGGCACCAGTGGTCAGAGATACGAGTGGCGCTGAATGCTACGTTCAAAGACCCTGTGGCGAGATCCATGCGAGGACGAGGGAGGAGGGAAGGTGGTTGCGTCGTTTGCGCCGCCCTTTAGAATCACTGTTGATACACGGCCTAAGTCATATAGTTCTTGACTAGAAGACCTACGGCTCAGTACAGCATCAAAACATCTGGATTGTGGAACTATTTTGGAGAGGGAGAAGAAGCAACGACGCAACGTGCGTGACACCTGCCGCAACACCTGACGGGTTGACGGAGTATCCATGACAATCCCGTTGTCGCTGAGGGTTGTTGCATAAACAGAGTCGGTGAAACGAATGAAAAGGCGTATGGATATAGCGACAAGGGGTGTTCGTTTGAGTCCTGAAGCAAAAATGAGGTTCCGGGGGAATGAGGTCGAGTAGCAACACTCACCCCCACAAGTTTGGCCATCTTCCATTTCCATACCGGTGGGTGCGAGTTTGTCCCAGTACAGATGAAAGAATCGCGAAGGAGCGCGAATGAAGCTGCTTTGGGATGTGGCTCAAAGTCGGACAGCGAGTGAGCTCCGCCTTCGATCGTGGGCCAGGCCTAAAGCCGATCAGGAGAAAGGATGAATTTTTGGAATGCACTCACCCAGGTTCAATATACGATATTTCTTGCTCAGGGCTTTCCTTCTTGGACGGTGGAGAGCAAGTTCCAGTACTGCTCAAGGTCGCCGTCACTGCTGGTGGATGACATCATCACCAAACCCAAGTCTATGGCCGGGCGGAGTCCGGACCATCCAGGCCCGGGTCGTTTGCAGCGTTCAAGCACCTAAGTTTTCCAGGTGCGCACACGGTCTCTTTGCGATCGGATCATCAAACGTTTGCTCAATCTTCTTTCAAATAATCAGGTTCATGTTGGCCTCGATTCAGATTCAGAGGCTAAAGCTAGAGATCTCCACGTATCATTGAACTTGAATCACTTTCCGAACGGGATGTTATCGATATCGATGGACTCTCTTCAAAACGGTAAACCTTATTTGCTGACTGTCACCCATCGGATGAGCAGTTCCGTTGACCTGCTACCTTCGTGGAGCACCTACTTGGGTTCAACCTCGCCTTACCGCATGACCCGAGAGGTAGCCTAGGGCGCGATTACTGAAGAAACCGGGAACGTCATGAAGGATTCGAAACAGGGAGAGGACAACATTGCAACGTCAGTCGACCACTCGAAGGCCATCGAGGACTCGGGAAGCTTGGAATGGGAGCAGGAATTCAATCGGCTACGGGCCAAAATTTCGACCCGATTGAAGACTTGGGAGGATTCTCAAAGGGTACGTCGACCTCCAACGCGCGATACCCTAGGCCCATCATCCTCTCTGCAGTCCTCAATTACGAAGCAACTTGAATCTTTCAAAGCGCAGCAAGAACTTCAAATCCTGAAAAGCATCCGATCTGAAGCGCTCGAAGCTCAGACCAGGATCGATAACCAAGCCGCAGAATTGCGAAACGCTCTGGATACATCTCGGAGGGAGTGGGACGAGTTGTTCAGGGAATGCCAGACTCTACGAGCTCGCGAGCGCCAACTGGCTGACGACCTGAGCGAGGCTCGCTTGGCGCTAACCCGTCAAACGCTGGACCACCAGGCAGACAAGGTCAAGCTCCTGGAAGAGTTGAACACGGCCAAATCCGCCCCTCAGCTGCATCAGATCACACTCTTAGAGGAGATGAATGCTGCCAAGTCTGCTCAGGTCGAGCCGTTAGGGGAACAGAGCACCACGAGGACTGGGCTGGCGGGGGTGACGGTCGGGGTGAACGTCGCGAAGATGAAGAAATCAGAGAATGACGAATTCGATGGCTCGGAGACTGCATCCGATGAGGAGTCCCACACAGAGGAGACAGCTTCTCCGGAAGAGTGGGGGGTGCAGGAATTAGGACACATAGGTCCAATTGGCGAAGGGCCGCCAGACGTTGTTGTCCCACAGCATCCTCAGGCAGGAGCTAACGACCCTCTCCAAGAGCGACGACGAAGATGGCAAACGCTGACATGGACGAACCGGAAAACGTGCAATATCGGCGGTTCTTGCAATGCATATCAGCTCGCTGGGGGAATGTTCATCAAGACATCCAAGGAGGGAAACATGCTCATCTTGCAGCTCCCAAACTCCAGAGCCCCCTTATACCGGGCGATCACTTACGGCAACCTTAACGCGAAGAGTTTCGGATTTGCTTCTGACGCAAGCCAGGACCTTCTCGTGTTTTTTGGTTGCAATAGCGAGTGAGTCCGTTCGATTTATCCCAACGCATTATCTGTCAAGCTTACCGGGTGATGATCGTGACAGGTCGGTATGGATTGCGATGTACTCGCCAACCGGTTCCAAACCCACACCACACCCAAAGGCTACCAGCCAGTTTCTCCAGGTTCAAAAAGGGAGTTATACCTATACTACTGGTGGCGGCTGTTACTGTACAACACAAGGCGCTTCAAGCGATCCAAGAGATTACACACTGAAAATCGCCGGAGACTTCGTCGGGATGCTAGTCTATACCCCAGGGGGCTTGTCACGACTGCTGGTATGGAACTGGAAGATTGGCAAGCTTATTAGGGTGTGTTTCGCACCATTTCATTGCCACAATCTCTCATCATTCTGCAGGACACGCTGGCCGAGGGTAACTCGTTCGGAACCGCCTACGAGTTCTCGTTCGTCTCACCGACGTTGTTCCATGTGACGACGCTCGCTAATGGTGCTGGAAGCATTGATCTTTACTCTATCAATCCGTCAGGATTCACACATCTTGCTTCACTACTTCTTCCTCCTGTCAAACAGGGTGTTGAAATCGTCCCAGTTCGATGCATCACCGAGTCCTTACAACCCAACAGCACTCCAAATCACTTTGGTACCCCCCAGCTCAGCATCCTGCAATTCAAATACGCCACACAATTTGGGTTTTTCAACTCTGAGCAGTTCCAGTTAGTGGTCCCCACTTCGGTTTTCATCGACTATTGGAATGATTCGCAGAGTAAGACTCTCAAACTCCCAATAACCGTGCAATGGAACATTTGGGGTCCGTCCAAAACTCGCTGGATTCCCCGGCCGCCCATCCCGTTGAGTCCACTGGATTCGAGACCTGAGAACCTATGGACAAGGTACCGGTGCACATGGCTTTAGTATCTGAAGGGATTTACTGACCAGGCTTTCTGCATAGATATCTCGGTGGCCAACGGGTCTTGGCTCTCCCGACAGAAGGCCCTGGCATTGACGTCCTAGATTTCGATTTCGATCCTGACTCCCCATCAGTAAACCAGGACCCTTCTCTTCAGCAGGATATTTGCATTGGCCCAACTGTCATTCCAGCTGGAAACGTGTTCCGTGATGACGTCGTATCTTCCCTCCCATACATAAAGACAACCAGGCGCGGAGTCTTTGATGAGGATTTTGCAGGCTTTGCGATTGACGAAGAGCGGATTATTGCGATATCGGTAAGTAATATTGCTGCCCCTCTGGGCTCTGAAGCGTACTGAGAAGTTCATTACCTCTTTCTTTGTTCCAGGTTGAAGGATCTGGAAGCAACCGAAGAATCAGCAAGTTGACGACTATGACGTTCTAAACCTAAATTTTTGAATGTATGCCCCTCTCCTCCTCTTTCCCAAAGCGTTTCCATTCTCTCCTTCGGTTTTTTCTAGTTTCTGCTCAGCCCGATGTATGCTACCTAGTCAGACAGGAAAAATACCAATTTGATTGGACAGTTCGCTCAATCGACGCACCTTTCATTTATCGACGACGATTCTTCTTGAAGTGTTAGTACATTCCGAACGGGATGTTTATCCTTTTTCCAGGACTCACGGGTTAAACCCTCGTTCCCAGTCCCTTATGCTTTTTCGTTATTCCATTTGATGACCGTCAATGGCGATGGAAGCATTTTACTTTACTCTATTGACACAAAGAGGACCACCACAACAGGATTCATACATCTTACTTCCTTACTTCTTCCGCCGCTCGAGAACAATGTCAAAATCTTCTCAGTTGAATGGACCACTGAGCTCTTACAAGCCAACGAGTTTCCAGATCGCTTTGTTACCTTCCAGGTCGGCGTCCTGAAGATTGAATACGTCCTGTCTTTGAGGCCCCTCCGTGACCCTCAAGGGCTTCGATTAGTGGTCCCCACCTCGGTTTCCTCGACTATTGGAATCATTCGCAGGGTCGAACTCCTGGCCTCCCAATAATCGCGCAATGGGACATTTGGAGTCTGTCCAAAACATGCTGGATTCCTCGGCCTGTATGGGGCCTGAGCCCATGTATAAGGTGCTGGCACAGATGGGTTTAGCGTCTAAGGAGACTTGCTAATCGGGCTTTCTGTGTGGCATCTCCATGGCCAGCGAATCGTAACGCTTCCTGCCGATGACCGACGAAGTATAAAGGTCCTGGACTTCGATTTCGATCCGGATTTCCCCCTCGAATAGGCAGCTTGGATCCTTCTGTTCAGCAAGTGACTTGTGCCAACCCAACCTTTATAAAAGCAGAACAGGTGTTCCGTAACGACGTAGTTTCCCAGGTCCCATACATCGAAACAACGAGACATGTAGTTCTCGATAGCGATTTTGATGGGTCCATGATCGATTCGGATTGTCGTAGTGTCGGTGAGCACATTTACTCTGGATCATGCAGGGTATGATGCTGACTTCCGTTCCTTTCTGGTGTAGGTTGAAGGATCTGGAAGCGACGAAATCGACGAAGGAGTGCGCAAGTTGACGACTCTAATGTCTAAACATGAATTTATGTCCCTCTCCGCTCCTTCACTTTTTCTAGACCCGCTTGCAAGATCAATTCCTCTCCGTCAATACAGCTTCAACACCCAAATGTTCCATTCTATCCCTCTCCAACCCCTAACATATTCGGCTTGTTCAGATGTATGCTATCTATTCAGAGAGAGTAAATGCCATGTTTGATTGAACAGTTCGGTATATATCAGGTTGCGGGATGAATTGACAGCCGGCCGCGCCCTTCAATTATCGACGACGATCCTCTTGACGTTTTGACAGGGTCCTGAGCAGCACGAATCCCAAATCGCTCCCAACCTCGGTCCCCGTTCCCTGCTCCCCTTACCCTCGCTTCGTCATATTTCCCCAGATTCCTCCAGTCCCAGACTTCAAGTCTCAGACACTCCGCTGCAGGCTGGCATGGCGGCCTCCGGGCTTTATTTCCCTACTCCCTTCAAGCCTTCTGTCTGGGGGGAGGGCCATTCGATAGCCGAGTGGACCAGTTAGAGGAAGTAGACAGCCGAGCGGGATGTCGACAACTACTATATCGTAGAACAACGCGGCAAACTAGAGCTCGTCTAAATCGTTGGAATCCCGGTCGTTTGTCTTGACCATCCCTTCTGGTCACACTCCCACTTCTCAACAAACCCGGCGATAATCGCAGCAATACCAGGGTTTCGGACCTAAATATCAGTTGCTATCTCAAAACAAGGGAGGAATCACTCGCCTTCAAATTGGCAGTAAATCGATAGAAATATGATATCCAGTCCGCAAAAGAAAAAACAAACCGTGCCTCTATGGAATACACCGAAAACAGCAACCTGTCGAGTTTACGCCATCCATCCTTCTTGGTGAAATCAACCACATCGTCATCAATGGTGGTCGCTAGGAACAAGGGAGTTGGCAGCTTTATAACGGCCTCCTGCAAACAACGCCTCTGGAACTCTGGGAGCCTCCCTCGATATTCACCCGGCCCCCCTAAGAAAGGGTTATAAATTCGGGTCAGTCGGATTAACATTTAGCGATCGATTACGCACAAGGGTACAAGTCGAGCGGATGCGATTCGACGATGCGTTGCATACAGCACTTTGCGACGTGCGTGTAAACGCAAGATTTCGGTACATACAAGTCCTTTGCGCGACTTTGTTCTTCCAAAAATCGGCAAAGGATTTGTGGTACACTTTGAGAAATAAACGGTCATTGGCCGTTTCGAGGGCCACAAGGGAATGGAGGTCCGAGATGAGGTTTTCTTCCCCCCTGGCTTCTAAGCCGAGCAGCCCAGAAAGAATATCTGCCGAAATGGACAATCCGAGCAAACGAGCAGGGGCGACATAGAGTATCCCGAAAAGCAGGAGAAAATCCCGTCCGCGATGGGTATCAACAGCCTCATACGCGTTCTTCGCACTCAACAAAATGTTGGTGTAAAGCCGGTCGAGCGTCTCGAAAGGACGCGCTATTTGTCCTTCGCGTGGTGCCCAGGTGAGAACGATCTTCAGCCTCTCCGCAGGAGACGTTCGAGGCTCCGATATATATTTGTACACTACCGCAACATATATAAACTGCCCCGAGGCAGCTCGTACCAGCGTCTCGATGTTGCCCTCGGTGAACCATTGGGGATCCCCGATTCGTAGGCCGATGGTTTCGAATCTCCTCCGCAGGTATTTGCACATGTCCGCAGAGGCATCGTAGTTGTCGCTGAGCTGTATGTGGTATGCCGCCTGGTGTAGATGACCACCAGGTTCCAGCGCGGTGCGGATAGCCAATTCTGGCCTGCTGGCGATGAAAAAGCGAAAGGGGAGGTCATCGTCGAGGATGCAGTGTTTAATGGCAGCCAATAACTCTGCCTGTTGAGCTTCGGCCCGATGTCGTTCGCCGGCGCTCAAGTCGGTGAGCTGGGAAGAGGTGCTTGGTTCACCTTTGCACTCGTCGAGGCCGTCAATGAGAATAGCATATGGAAAGGTGTCGACTTCAAGTTGCATACTCCTCTGGAGGTTCTTGAAGGGGCGAATGATGAGCGCATTCATCTGGGAATGGAGTGATTGGGAGAAGATGTGCCGGTCGTGCTTTACAGCGGCAGCGACAGAGTTTCGGAAGCCGTCGTGCTTTAGTCCCAACTGGTAGGCGATGGTCGGGATAATGGCAGAGGGTGTATTTCGAGTGGGATCTGCAGAAGAGATAAAGTACGCTGCAGCGAGGATGTCTGACATCTCACAGCGTTCAGCGACAGTTTGCTGCAGTGCGGATTTTCCCGAACCCGCAGCGCCCGTCATGCATAGAATGCGCTGGGGTCCGTCGCGATATTTGATCTGGTCCATTATCTCGCTGGTAACCTCAACACGGGTGTCTTCATCGCATTTTGGAGCGTCGTATCGTACGCTGGAACTGTGGAGAGCGTTGGTTGCAATTTTTTCCAACAAGAGCTCCCAGCCTAGTAGTACCGTATGGGATAATACACCACAAGCATAAGTAAACTGCCAGGAAGGAGCACAGAACGGCTACTCACCATCAACCGAACCAATACCGTTCAAGGAATTGAATGTGACATGCGTGGCATTGTCAACATAACGAAAGCTCTCTATTTCAAAGTTGCTTGCACGATTGAACAGCGATTGAGTCGGGGGTGAAATGGGCACACGGCGCGAAGCTGAATCAAAGGTTGGAATTGGTGCTTCCGGCTTGAAAGGTGTTTGCCGAGAATTAGAAGGTACTGATCGGTGCTGTACCGCCTGTTGGTCGGGTTCCTGTCGAAGCCCGAGACGTGGTCGTTCAGCTGTGATGCTGCGATTGGGATGTGTTTGGAAGTACCCGGGCTGGTATGAAGAGAAGTGGTTCACGTTCCCCCCAGCGTAGGACGGAGCAAAGGCTGGGTCTATCCTGACAAGTGATGGTGGAGGATGAGGAGATAGCGGTGATGGGTTGCTAATCATTCCATGTCTGTTTGCTGGGGGACTGGGAAGCGCAGGTTGAGGGTGTGAGCTGAACAAGCCGGGCGTGTATGAGGCGGGAATCTCTCCGAAGTATAGCTGTTCATAGTGTGAAGACGGGGGTTGGTACTGCGGCTGCTTAACCGCCAATCTACTGCCGCCTTGGGCAGACAGATTGCCCTCCGATGGCCGTTGGGACGAAGGCAATCGAATGTTTGGTGAGTACATTGAGCCTGGCCCGGTCCTCGAAGGATTGCTGGGTGGCATGAGTAGCAGAGGAGTATATTTGGTCGATCGACAAGGCCAATTCGTCACCGTCACCGGTCTAAAGAACGCATGATCAACGACTTTTTCCTCAGCCTCAATTATTGAGATTGTCACCAAATAGTGCCAAATGCTCGGGAACTATAAGTTATAACAGTGGCATTTATTGTGGCCATGCGAACGAAATTAATTATCGGCGGCAGTTTTGTTCCTCCATCAGCCTCGGCCTCAATCCAACGACCAGAATGCTACCAGGTCTTCCTGTAGAAGTGATATTGGAAGTCTTGGAGTATCTAGACCACCGCGCATTACTCGGATGTCGAAGGGTAGGTGTTCAAACCGTCAATTCGCTGGCTCCATCCATCTGAACTGCCAGTCCAGATCTGTCGAAGTATGAACAATCTCATTGGACGGAATCCCATGTTGCAGCTCAGAATTGAGCTTGTAAAGGATGGGCTGATCGACGGTGTTGGTACAGGGGAAGCTGCAGAAGCGGTCAAGCGGTTACGGAAATTGCGAAGGAGATGGGAAACGCTGGCATGGACGACTCAAGAAACCTACGAGGTCGAAGGGTCGTGTAGTGCCTATGAGCTGGCCCACGGCATGTTCATCAAGACTGACTCGGAGGCCAATATTTTTATTGTGAAATTGCCAACCTCAAGGGAGCCGCTATACAGGGTTATCGCCAATCGTAATCTCGAGATGAGGCCTGATGGTTTTACCCTTGATGCAAACCAGGACTTAATCGTTTTTCTCAATATCGAACCTGGGTGAGTGCACTCCAAATATATATCATCTTTTTCTGATTGGCTCTAGACCCCAACCAGGCCACGATCGAAGAAGAGCGAGAGTCAGGATTCACTCGCTGTCCGACTTTGAGCCACATCCCGAAGCAGCCATGTCCACGCTTTCCTTCACAATTCGTTCGGTTGCGGTGTGGGGAACTTCCAGTCATCGAGTCATAACGCAGATTGCTGGAGATATCATTGGGACTTTAATCTGTACTGGGACAAGCTCGCGCCTGCTGATATGGAACTGGAAGACAGGCAAGCTCGTGGGGGTGAGTGTTGCTATTCGAGCTCATTCCTACAAAACCTAATTTTGCCTCTTGAGGACTCAAACAAACATACCTTTTCACAAAATTCATACGCCTTTTCATTCGTTTCACCGGTTCTGTTTTATGTAACAGTCCGCAACGGCGGCGGGGCCATCGTGATTTACTCTGTCGACCCGTCAGGTGTTGCGGAAGGTTTCACTCGCGTTGCGTCGTTACGCCTTCCCCCTGTTCGAACTAGTTCCACGATCCAGGTGTTTGGATGCCATACTGAGCCCTTCCAAGCCAACCCTTCCCTGAAACGCTTTCCGACTGTACCGGAAAAGCGGCTTCATGTCCTGACCATCACGTACATCGATATCAACAATTCGCATTCCAATTATCGATTAATTGTTCCTGCCTCCTTGTTCATCGACTATTACGACCTTTTCCAACGTCAAGGGTCCAAGTTCCCTATCATCGCACAATGGAATGACTGGGGACCGTTTAGAACGCGGTTCTTCCCCGCACGTGAAGCGTATAATTGGCTACGGTACGCATGGTTCGTTTTTGGAAAGCCGTCCGCCTTGTCTGACCGAGATGCAGATACGTTCATGGTCAACGGGTCGTGGCCCCCACTAACCTTGACCGAGTCATCCAAGTTCTTGACTTCAACGTCCATCCGAGCTCTCTTCATTCATCCGATGCTTCCCCTCGGCTTGTTTGTTCCGTACCGACTCTTATACCCCCAGGAGAGGTGTTCTGCGACGCCGTCGTGTCCCAGCTCCCGTACTTTGTGTCAACGAGGATTGCAGTTCCGGACGAAGATTTCGATGGATTTATGATCGACCAAGAACGGATCGTTGCTATCTCGGTGAGAATCATTTGACCCACTGGAGCGTACCGTTTTGATTTTGATTTTCACTTGTCTTCGGGTTTTCTCCCGGATAGGTTGACGGACCCCGCGGTCAGAGAATTTCCAAGTTAACGACATTGACACTTTGAAATACCAACTAAATTGTATTTGTACTATTACGACAATACCTGTTTCCGTTTCGATTCACTGTCCGTTTGTGCAGGACGACGATGAAATAGTTCGTGTGCACTATGTACGGACGTCGGTCTACGACCAGATCACTCCTGATGATATGTAACCCCAACCGTCGATCGGAAGCTTTCAATGTGTTCGCTATCTTGCAACATACCGTATACTTAGCCCCATACCGCTAATCGCCGGTTTATTTACATACTCCATCCTCAGAGCTCCGCGTGCAACATCAAAGTTGTCCTTATCTGCAGATGCTCACATGGTACACCCGAGTCGCAGAACGATTAGCCTGCAATGGCTCCTCCATAGATTATGATATGTATGTATAACATCCGCACTAGGGGTTCTTCTGCCCTTCTTCTTGACGTACTGCTTCTATTCCTTCTTTCGTTGGGGCTGACGTCCTACATACCCGGATCCATCTCTCCTGCTTTCCTTCCTCCCCCTCTCGTCGTCGGTGTCTAGAGGATCTACTTAGAGGATGTCGGCTTCACTTGAAGAAGGCAATGCCAAGCCGGCTGATGGGACGCTGAAGAACCAAGATGAGGCTGAGCTAGCTAGGATGGGGTATAAGCAAGAACTCAAGTGCGTGGTACCGGTTCTATAGTTATCCGAGTCAAAGCTCTGACCCGTGTGTTCGAATTCGAAGGAGGGAACTCGGGTTAATGCAGGTATGTGCTTGAATTCGATGGTATTGGGCGCCTATCTGATGTTGTTCTTGGTGCTTGGGATTCTTGGCACGCTCTTAGAACTTTGGCGTAAGCATTCAATTGCATCCTACATTGCTCTCCTCGATCGCTGGCGCTCATGCAAATTTAAACTCGACCTGTCGTGGGGGTGTATTTTTTATAGGTGTCGTTTTCCATTATCTCTGTTATCACTGGGATTCCGTCACTTTTCTTGTATGGACTTGTAAGTCGTATTCTTATCACGACCCTGGTCGCATCGAGTCTAATGGATTGTTTGAACAGAATACCGGAGGTCCTGTTGTCATGGTCTGGGGATGGGTCGTAATCTGTAGGGCACCGCCCTCTTGCTGCAGCCGAGTCTAAGCTTTCTGATGCCTCGTCGCGTGTCTATCTTTTGCAGCATGTTGTACGATGTTGGTTGGACTTGCTATGGCTGGTAAGTAATTCGCCTCATTCGAAGCCTTTAGGGTTGCACCATCTCACATTCCTCTTTTGCTAGAAATTTGCAGGTGGGCATTATCGCTCGTCCGAATGACAGTGAACGGCTACTTACCGTGAACCTCATAGCGCCCATCCTACGTCTGGAGGGCCGTACTTCTGGGCAGCGATGCTCTCGAGGAAGCAGGATGCAGCCCTCGCGTCGTGGATCACGGGCTGGTTCAACTTGCTTGGACAGGTTGCTGTTACGACCGGAATTAGGTGAGTTCAAGGTCTTCTTGCCCAGAACTCAGTGCTCAATTACTGCTTTGGATTTTAACCTCTTCAGCTTTGCTTGTGCCAATTTCATCTCTACGGCGTGTACGCTCGGGACCTCTTTCGAGCCTACCCCAGCGACAAATATTGGTTTGTACTCCTCCTTTCACCCCCAATGCTACCTAGTACTGACCGACCTCGTCGGAACGACTCGTTCAGGCGTTTACGCAGCCGTCCTCTTCACCCAAGGTCTCACAAATACATTCGGAGTCACGATCCTGCACTACCTGAACAACATTTCCGTATGGTGGCACGCCCTCGGAACGACGTCTTTGGTTATCGCGATTTTGGCGAAGGCGCCGAAGAGGCAGTCTGCGAGTTTTGTGTTTAGACAATTTTTGGATGGGACGGGAGTTGATGGAGCTGTGGGGTGGGGAGAGAGAGCGAGTCATGCGTATGTTGTGGTTATTGGGGTGGGTAGAACGTCTCTTGCTCTATACTTTGCTGTGGGTGCTGACAATGTACCCCTCTGCAGATTCTTATGGCGCAGGTAAGGAACAGATTTATCGAGGCCCTTGTATCGTGTTGGAAGACTGACACTCTATTCGGTGTTTCAGTATACATTGACAGGTACGCACATTTGGTGCAACCATCCAAGTCCCGTCCGCTGATTCATGAACCCAGGGTTTGACGCTAGTGCTCATGTACGTCTGCTAATCATGCACCATCGAGCCATATTTAACTTTAAATTGCACTCCGCTCCACCTTAGATGACAGAAGAAACGCACAACGCCGCCATGTCGGGAAGCATTGGCATCATCATGGCTATCGGGGTCTCCGCCGTTCTGGGATGGTTCTTAATCCTCGGGCTGTTGTTCTCCATTCAAGATCTGGATGGGACTCTCAACTCCTCGACCGGTCAACCTGTCACTCAGATTTTCTTGGATACTGTAGGGGAAAGGGGAGCTATCGTGCTCATGGTTATCGTCATCGGTGCTATGTATTTTTGCGGGTGCGTATTCTCGATCGTTCAATCGAACTCAAGGATTCAGGCTGAATGGTTGGGATTTCTAGTACTTTCTCGATCACCTCGAATTCGAGGATGATGTACGCGTTTGCGAGAGATGGAGGTATCCCTGGACACAAGTTCTTTGCAAAAGTCAGCCCACGCTGGAAGTCTCCCGTGAGGACTGGTCAGTTAACCATACATCTTGAAGGATTGCGGATTCTGATCCTCCATCGTAGTTTGGTTGGCGTGCACGTTGAGCTTCATCTTGGGCCTGCCGAGTTTGGGGAGCAGCGTTGCTTTCGCTGCCGCGACTTCAATCGCGACCATCGGACTGTATATTTCCTATGGTGAGCAATTAAAGCCTGCTACATTCAAAAGAGAATATATTTGACCTTTTTGCGCTGTGCTAGGTATTCCCATCGCACTCCGGGTCATCCACAGAGACACGTTCGTCCGAGGGCCGTTCCATCTGCGAAGCTTCTCATACCCAGTTGCGATTGGAGCAGTCGCCTGGATCTTGTTCATCTCAATTGCGTTTATTCTCCCTCAAATTAATGTAAGTCGATCCGCTTAATGCTGATGCAAAAATACCCATTCTCTCCTTCTAGCCGGTCGACTCCCAGACCCTCAATTATGCTATCGTTGCAGTTGGAGTGGTAGTAGCGTACAGCGTAGGCTTTTGGCTCGTGAGCGCGAGGAAATGGTTCACTGGACCCATAAGACAGATCGAAGGTACGCAGCTTTTGTACTCTCCGTAGATCCGCAGTCCTCACACCCATGTTCTAGCTGAGGGAATGGGAATAGACGTTATGGATCCTGGACAGGCGGAGAAATACGAGAAGACAGCGACGCAAGAGAAAGTCTCTGTTGTCTCACAGTCGGGGGATAGTGCCTGATATTGATTTTCGAGATGTTCCTCTATTTCATACATATTTGTTACGCCGTGATCCAGTTCCCAGTGCCATACCTAGGATTAGTACAATATTACACTGAAGATCTACTTTTTGGTTTATCGGTCTTCTCTCCCCTTTACTCAGCAAATCGACGTGGGCCCGCATGAGATTAGGGAAGGCATCTCCCTACTCCGGTCAGGGGTCGAAGTCGCTGTGAATTTGGCCTCTCCGTTCGCCGCGTCTGCATGTCCTCCTGAGTAGGTATACTCGGAGGGTTAAATTAGATATTTCTGGGCTTCGTTATGCAATCTCATGCTCCGCCAACAGCTTTGTTGGAATAGTCAGTGGGTCGGTGTTATAGCCTTCAAAAGAGTAAGATCGCACCATGTTGGGGATGCCATTGGAAATGGGATATTCGTGCTTGCAATTCGGGCACACCATGGCACCTTCTTCTACGTGAACCTTTGCATGAAGATAAGTTAGAGAAAAGCATCGTCCCTTTGAGATGTAAAACCGTACCTCGAGCAAGACATGGTGCAAAGCTTTCAAGAAGTCGTCGTCCACCATCTCAGGCTGCTCCACAGGCAGAGAGGTGTCCCCCAGCTGTAGTACCACCGATGAGTCCAACATGCCACAGAATATTTGTTCAAAAGGACGCACCTGTCGAGCCGTATCGACCAAAGCTTTCCACTCGATCTTTGGCAGAAAATTCCTCAGAAAATCCGGATTGAATTCTGCTTCAACGAGCTCTACTCTGGCATTTTTGAACTCCAGAGGAAAGTTGTTGGCATTGCAGTTCTTGACATGGCAGCCTAGGAGGTTGTGGGTGATAAGTCGGACCATGGTGCGCGTCGTGGAGGATAGGAGAGTGGTCGTCGATGATATTGAAGAGAGGCGAAATTTGATCTTGATGATCGCCTGCGGTGGCAACAGCAATTATTGCCACCGACCGATTGCTTTTCGTCCCCGACCACCATCATCATGCGGCCACCATCGCCCTCGATCCCTGAAAAAGAGTTTTTGAACACTGCGTTGAAGCAGAATCTGCGCTTAGATGGACGGTCGCCGTTGGAAATGAGGAAACCGACGCTGGTTTTTGGGCCTGAGCTCGGATGGGTAGAGTGTTCGTTGGGTAAAACGCGGTATGTTCTGGTCATACACGGCGTTGAAACTTCGTCTAAACGTGATTTATGCTCTCAGAGTTGTAGCCAATGTGGAGGCGAAAATGGTGAAGCCAACGCCAGAGCGACCGTTCGAAGGGATCATCACTATCCATTCTGAAATTTCGCCTATGGCCTCAAGCGAGTATGAACCTGGACGGTAGGTATGTATCCCATTATTTGAGCTTTCAAGACCATTGATTGAGCTATAACGTACAGACCGTCGGACGAGGAGGTTACCATAACCAGGATGTTGGACAAGGTCATCAAGAGGAGCGATGCCGTCGACAAAGAATCGTTGTGCATTTTGGCCGGGCAGCGCGTAAGAATCATTGTCTTCGACCCATTTCGCATCGTTGAACGTGTTATTAGGTGTGGCATATACGCCTGACATTACACTTTCTCGCTGATGCTGGCAATATGCTCGATTGCGCGTGTCTAGCTGGAATCGTTGCACTTCGGCATTTTAGACGACCAGAAGTAGAAGTGATTGGAGATGATGAGGTGATAGTGGTACGTCCTGTGTCGTTGATAATTTCGCATGCTCCTAACAGCTTTCGTCTCAAGCACTCTCCCCTGGAGCGCGCTCCTATGCCTCTAGCCATCCACCACAGCCCCTTCTGCTTCACTTTCGCTTTCTTTGCAGACCCGGAAACACCGCCCATACTAGACCCTTCTCAGTTGGAGCAGCGACTGAGCGCGGGGACGATGTCAATCGCTCTCAATGCACAAAAAGAAATCTGTGTCCTTCAAAAATTGGGAGGCGTCCCTCAACAGACCGAAGAAATCTTACGCTTGGTCAAAGTCGCGGTGGATCAAGCAAAGGAGCTTACAATGACGGTAGACGCACGGTTAGCAGCGGATTGGGAGACGCGACATGTTGAAGTTCGATAAACTTGAATCTGTATATCATTGCCGTTGGCAGATTGGTGTTTCCTTTAGTTGCTCTTGATGGTATGAAGGTGAGAGCGACCTCTTGTCGTTATGCATGATTAGGTGAGTCTTGCACCACTACGAGTCCCTCAATGATCCTAATCCGTCTTGCTGCCAGATCCTTCCACGTAATGCTGCAGATGCAGGCGTGCCATTCATGTCAACTAACAATTGACGCGTTTGATTGTTCCATAAAACATCTCGGACGTGATTTTTGTGTTGTCCATGCATTAACGCGAGAAAACACCTTCTAGGACGCGTCCGCTTCGACTAGACGTCTCAGTTCACCCGACAATGCGACTCAGAAAACCAACATTGCGTTCTGTCGGTTTTTTCGACGCGTTATGGGTAGCCTCTCCACTTACTTCGCGCTCTTCCCTTCACCTTCATACTACCCAGAATGAGGGCGTCGATCGTGCTCCTCCTGCTATTCCTCTTCCACGCAGCTTCTGCACACTGTGCGTTTTCTTTTTGCCTCGTTAGCCTTCTTTAACAAGTTCATTTCCCTAGATATATTTGAAACACTGATTTTTGGTGGAAAGACGTCGACGAAAGCCGTTCGCAGGCCATCAGATAATGGGCCTGTGCACAATATCTCTTCACCTGATATTCGGTGCAACGTTAATCTCAGAGCAGCGACTGAAACTGTGGCGGTGGAAGCAGGTGCCAGGATAGGATTTAGGCTGGATAAAGATATCTATCATCAGGGCCCTGCGTCGATGTATCTTGGTCGGGCTCCTGGGACTGCGGCTGCTTGGCACGGGAGTGGGAAGTCATGGTTCAAGGTGAGTTTGTCCAGCTGCCGATCTTGGAACACATGATAACTTACCGAGGAATATCGCCAGATCGCACAATGGGGTGCTGCGTTCCGACCAAAATTCGAATTCATCCCTCTCAATAAGAGAGAGTTTGTAACTACTATTCCGAAATCTGTTCGGTCAGGGGAGGTCGGTATTGTTCTTTTTTATTTGATCATGAGCTGACGAACCCCCCAGTATCTGGTTCGTATAGAGCACATCGGTCTCCACCAAACGGGAAACCCGGAGTTCTTCATGTCGTGCGCACAGATCAAGGTCGTGAATGGGGGCAGTGGAAACCCGCCAACGGTTTCCATACCGGGATATTTGCCGAAGAACGGTAAGCGAAGTGTCTGAATGATTGTACTGCATGTTCGTTGCTCATTTCGCGGCGTCTTGTCGTTTCAGATCCAAGCTTAATGGTGGACATATATTGGCCGATCCCGACGTTGTATGAGGTGCGTACTCGCTTGTACATTGAAACGTACAAGAGTTTTATTGTCTTTAGGTTCCTGGACCGAAGCCTTACCGAGGGCAACCGGATATCTGTAGCATCAAATCTAAATCCAAAGACCTTTGAATATAATAAACGGTTTTCGCTGCGATGGCACCCTTATTATCGCTGGTATATTCTCAACAAAACGAACGTTGAATACAAGATACAACAAGGCTATGGTGAACAAGGTTGCGCTATCAACCGGTTAGCCGGGCTTGGGCGTCTCCTGTCACATGATGACCGGCCTCATGTCGACAACGTTCCAACGAAACGCCTCGAGGACGACACGCTTGCGTAGGTGAAGAGGAACACGAGTTTTGATCTCATTAATCACATCGATAGCCCCACACGTTCCGTAGGGCTGTGTTTGCTGGAATAGATATGGGCGAAGGGCAGCCAGCTTGAAGGCTCGGACTTCACCCATTCACGCCCCCCCACCCCACCTGCTCCTCGTCGTATTCACGACCAGTCGCTTGATTGCGATTTTCTCTCTCCCTTTTTCTCTTTTTTTTTATTATTCTGTTTCTTCACTTCCCTTTTACGACCATGGACGCAGCGTCAGCCTCCTCCCGTATCGACCCACGTGCCCTCTGCGGATCCTCGGGTTCAGGGAGTGCGCTATTTTTCCTCCTCCCGCCGTGCATCATCCTCTTCGCCATCGACATCGCCTTCCGGAACTCCCGTCGCCTTGGTGCTCCCACTGACACCAAGGTCCCTATCGAAGGGGAGGAAGAGGAGTCTTCGATTTCCGCCGATCACCCGCTGAAGCGGCTGGCTTCGAAAGCCCAGCAGATCCTTACCAACTTTCGGGAGGTTGACCGCCAAATGCGCTGGAACGAGGCCATGCAGAAGCACAGTCTGTCCCAGGAGCTCCGGAGGCACCGACGAACGAGGATGACGAGGTCGTGCAGCGATTCGGTGGTTGAGAGTCTGCGCGCTGCTCAGCGTAATGCTTCTGCCTTTTCGAGCAGCCTTCGACCTTCGTCCTCCTCATCATCCTCATCGACACCTTCCCCGAAATCTTCCTCCTTTTCATCATCATCACCATCACTGTCATCGTCGGTGTCATCGGGCAAGGCCTCTGCTGCTTCTTCGCCGATCAGCCCTGCGTTCAGCGGGTTGTGCGACCGGCTCCTGCAGGCGAACCGCGTATGGAAAAAGGATGCGGAGATCAAGAGCCTCGAGCGGTCTGTGAAATCGGAGAAGAAGGCGCGCGGATCCACCGCTTTCAAGTCCTTCTGCGACAACCTCCTCCTATCAAACCAGCTTTGGAAAAAGCAACGCGAGGTCGAGGAGCTCAAGGAGGAGCGGGACAGGGTTAAGCGGGCACGTGTGGACGGCATCACCCACGCCGCGAAGCAGATGGCTCTGGACGTGCAGAAGGAGCAGATGATTGAGGAGTTCGTCAAGGACGTGTTGAGGGAGGCGGAGGCGGACCGGAAGGCGCTCGTTGATCTCAAGGAGGCGCATGAGAAGGAGATTACGGAGATGGTGGCGGAGTGGCAGAAGGAGCAGAAGCGGACGAGGAGGGAGATCGAGCAGCTGAGATTGGCGCAGGCGACGAAGGGGTTGGAGCAGGAAATGTCGAATGAGCTTGAAGACAGGCTCTTTGAGCAGATACGTCAGGGTTCTGAGAACTCGAAGGAAGAAGAAGACCTCGCGGGGCTGGACCAGGATGTCCAGGAGATCGACTACTATCCCAGTGACGTTGAGACGTATCTGGAGGAGATGTCGACCATGTCGTCGTCTTCGACCTGCGTCGGGACGCCGTCTCCGTCACCTTACAAACGCGCGCACTTCCAGAAGTCTAATATTTATGGGAAGCGAAGGGATTCGTTCAGCTCTGAAGGGAGCTCGTCACCGCGCAAGTTCGACAGGGAGGACTACGTTGGTTTTTCGTTCAACCCGCTGTTCTTTGGAGATGGGCAAGATCCAGTCTCGCCACCCCGCTCGAGAAAAGATTCGTCTGCTGGGCGACCGACACCTCTCAGGGCTGTATGGAGACCGTAAAACGATAGCTCTATCGCAGGGCGCCTACATGGACTAGTATTTATATTTATTATTTAACATCTTGTTTGTAGATGGGTCATTGTTCGCCGACGTCCGGTGAACGACTGGTAGCTAACCCGAGTTTGTTGACGACCTCCACGACGCCTTTTTGTAGCAATATCTTGTATCTTGTATATGAACTTATGTTGTATATGATGTATTATGCCGAATATTAAACGACATCGCAATGAAGAACAATTGCAACTCTCAATCGCAATGAAAGTGAAACTGTTGTCGGACTGTTGGCTTGCAAGAGGTATGCACGGACTTCGGAGATACATTCAGATGTTCAGATAAGCTTCAGATGCTATCTGATACTCAAACTGTTTGTTTGGAGTTCGCTTCAGTAGGCAAGCTCCACAATGTCGCGGCCGCCGACTCGGAGCGGGGCAAAAGGGTATATCTGGACCCATACAGATACATATGCCCCGCTATCGCCTCTACGCAGACGACCAAGTTCAACGGGGCTTCGAATGGAAAATGAAAGGTGGTATGTTGGACCGGTAAGGCAGTGCGAGAGACGAATGGAGCTGGCAAGGATCTGTCGCCATCGCGTAGGAGGGTCGTGCTAAGAGCTTGAGCTCGCGAGGCGTCCCAGTTAATCGATATCCCCTCAGTCGCTGATCACGCGAGCCCTCTAGGCCACGATGCCGGAGAGGTATTGGTCAGAGCCGATGGTGGTGGGGCATTTCGCTCCATGGTGGTCGCAGATATCGGTTCAATTGAAGGTGAATAGCCTGCTCGTAGGTAGTAGAAGCCGTCGACCATTGAGCGCCATCAAGGAAAAGTCAATCAAAGGTATTCCTTTGGGAATAATGTAGGATTTTCAGGCGTCCTTCTCGGGGAGATAAGGACATGGCTTCCATGTGATATACTCCTTGTGGGCGCTCCATTTAGTGTGAAGGAAGCAGATACGCGGGTCTGCTCGCCGATCTCTCGTTTGATCGGTCTCCCTTCGCAAGAAATCCTGGATAAACAGGTTTCTCCATTGTAGAATTACGCTTTGTGCTGAGGTGTAGCTCTGACTGGGGTTGGAAGAAGGTTGAGCGGTGATTGAAGCTAAAAGTTATGTTATTGCACACGGTTTCTTTGGTTAGTCTTCAGTTTTTAAGTTGAGAACAGATGAACTTGTTGATCCGTCAAATGATTGTGGAACGCCCGTCAGTCAGTCTACTGGCAGTGGCAGATCTCGGTTTGTAGAATTTAACTTGTTTCTGAAGCGCGTCAAGATATCTATCGTTTTTTGTTGCGCCCATCCCTGAGACGAGTACGAAGTCACGTAAATTGGAGACCCCCCCCCTTCAATTCGACCCGCTCAAGCGGCTTCCATCGGGTGCGAGATGAATACTTAGCAACCCTGGATAGCGTTGAAAGTTTAGAACTTACGTGAGTAGCGTTTCTCGCGTACACCGAGCAGACCAGGATGGCCGTACCGATGACAGTTATAGGCTTAGACGTCACACGCTTTCAAGCATCAGACGTTACTCGAGAGATGGATGGTAATTTGTAACACCTTATAATTAGTGCGCTGCATTCGTGCTTTCAGACCGCTTCAAGTGGGTCGCAACAGGGCTTAGTATCTCACTCATAAGTGGAAAATCAAGGCACCGTATACATAAGTCTTTACCCTGTATGGACCTGATCCCTGTCGTTTACATCGGCCTGGATCCCGTCACTAGGCACAATTAGATATTTAGGTCATCTTGGCATCCCGTCGGCATAGTTTAGCACCGACATAAATGCTAGCGACCTGTGTCTGGCTGCTTCACCTGGTCACAAAAGACCCAAAGGCAGTACCTTACAAGGCCATAATTCTTATCGCAAAGAATCCCGATTGCACGGAAATTCGTTATTCGTGATGCGCTCGAGCGATTGTAAGGATGGAGCGGGCGGACAAAAGAGTCCTGTACCTTGGTCAGCCGTTTTGTCAAGGTCAGCTGTCGTTACATACTGATACCTCGAAGAAGAAGAGTGAAAGGGGTCCCTGAGTCAGATGAGCGGAGGTGACATGGATGACATGAGGCATGGATCAGGGTATGCAAACCCCCCTCGTTTGGTCGATTATTAGGTCGCGGAGTTGGAATGAGTTTTTCGGCATAGGCGGAGAATCAAAGGTTTTGAAAGGTCTTCCTGCTTGGACTAGCGCAGATCTTATTCTCCCTTCTCTTCTTTCCTTTCCTCACAGTCATTTTTGGAGGCCACTAGGGCCAGCGAGTCATCCTCACAAAACGCGTGGGGTCCCAAGTATCCCGGGCACGCGCCTTGGGATCACCTTCCGTGAAATTTCCAAGTCGGCGATGCCTGGTAGACTTGCAAAATTTCGTCGGTGGAGGTAGTCAGGAACCGAACACAGAAGAGAAGGTAAGAGGGCGACGGCATCGATCGACGTTTCTATCTATACTTGTGAATGGAGAAGCTTGGAGCCGACTGCCATATGGTCCTTGCTGTGGAGACAAGATTAGCTGATTTTCTCCCCCTTCTCGGTAGTCCGAGAGCCACCCCCGCGGGATGGCATTAATTGCGTCGGTGGCCGCGAGACCTCTGGGTGACTCTGAACACAACTTGTGGACGGTGGAGTCTGACATCAAAATGCGCGAAAACAACGTGCCGTGATGCCGATGGAGACTGACTATGTCGGTCCTCATTTAAATCTCGCTGCCGACAATCAGGAAAAGCGGTCTCGCGAAACACTGACATTTGGCGCCATTCCCGGACCCTATCAGGAAGAAGCCATAAATGATGCCGGATATATTCTGTGGGTCTTGCTAAATTGACAAGCCCTCGCCAATAATTCCCTTTTGCTGTCATCTCGTTTCATCGGTGCATCCAATCCCCCGAGCTGCCAGCAGTATACTAGTAGCCCGTACCCTCGAGCTGAGAAGCCCTCTGATCGTTGCAGGGTGATCCAGCTGCCTATTTCTCCACCCAAGAAGCGCCAGTCCGCCATGAATCCACCCGGCTCAGGAAGACCGCCCTCCGGCGCACATTCCTCCATGTCTTCCACCAGCGACTTCCAGTCCGGAGATTTGCAGCCCCAGCGCCAGGCAGGTGTTTTCGAGTTCGGTATGTTCTCCATTCACAGCGATCGTGGACCCACCCTCACGCCCATGTCTTTCACCGGCCCAGGACGAAGCGAACGAGCGGCATCGCAGAACCCAGGTTTATTAGACACCTCGTGTTCCTCCGATCCCTGGTACTTTCCCCCCCAGTCCCAGGCGTCTCACCAGAGGCAGTCCTCCCAGCGCCAGCCGCCACCATCTTCCGCCTCCATGATTGGCCCTACTTCCACCTTCTTCGACGCCGAGACTCCATCCCATCAGCAGACTGATGCCTTTGCCCAGCAGTATCGGGATTGGGCGGACTCCTTCGGGGGCCAGCGGCAACCAGTGCAGTCGCAAGGCCACCAAACCCACCGACCGACGGTGACCCAAAACCAGCCCCAGGGCCAATATGCCTTCTCTGCGGGACGATATGTGCAAGGGGATGCATCATCTCAGTATTCGCATTCGACCGCCGCGACGGTCACTCAGGAAAACATGGGAACCTCAAGCTTCCCAGAAAGCTCAGCTGCCTTCAACTCCCAGGGTATGGACGTCTACGCTCACTTCTACGATCAGGTTATGGCGGCGGAAGCCAGAGCGCCCTCTGTCCCCTCACGGCCAAACGTTGGGCCCAGTAGTCAGCAACTTTACCCAACGAGGCCGTCTCCGGACTCCACTCAAAGCTCCTACACCAACACTCCCGATCCCGCCTACCACCGCCCGCAGGCCAAGCATCAGCAACAGCAGGAGGTATTCCCAAGTCCGGGCCAACTTCACCCTGGTACACAGGCGCAAGTTCAGCAGCAGCCCGCTCATGTTCCAAGGCAGCGAGCCCAGGCAACTCAACCCCCTGGAGCCATGAGCTTCCCTGTGCAGTTTACCCAACCTCAGCAATACCATATTCCCTCGGATATTTCTACCCATTCGGGTCCTCAGTCCACGTCTTCCCATTCGCCGAAATCATGGACGGATGATGTTCGGTCAACGCAACATAGCCCTAGATCGGCCCAGTTCACACAACGAGCGACCCCGCCATCTACGGCTGAAGGACCCGTTACGTCGGTCAAACCTTCAAGATCCCCTCCAGGCCAACAGACTCCCACTGCAGGTGGAACGACGCGCCCACAAAACTTTTCGGTCGCACCGAAAGCTGAACGAAAGAGAAAACGTGTCAAGAAGGACGAAGAGGGTCAATGGGGTAATCCTGGGGCACAAGCAAGTGATTCTGAAAGCGATGATGACGGTGGTGGATATAGTGTTGGATTGGCCGGCTTCGGAATCGCAGGTCGAGCCGGGAGAAGTGGGCGACAGTCTTCTAGACTGTGAGTTCTTATTTTCTTGTCCGCTGCCATTACCGAATGCTGACGTGACCCTATGATGCATCCTCGTACCCTTGAACCCCTCCCGTTGCTGTTCTCGACACCGACCTTATCCTGTTTCACGCCAACCGCTTATCCGATAATATATCCCTTCCTTGGCCTGCCACCGCCATCTGTCACGAATGACGGATGCCTGCCACTCTTGGCACCGACACCCTCGGCTTGATTATTGTTTACACTTGTTTTTTATCGTCCCCCTTCGCCTTCTGGGATTTGGTTTCTCCTCTTTTCGGGTGATATTCGCCAACGTGTCCCGGCGTACCCCACACGGCGTTTGTCCTCATGGCCCTTGTCATTTGAATACTGCACCCACGTCTAACTTACTCAATTATCTCACCAAACTCTACCCAAAACCGCGACCTCGGCGTTCCCTCCTCCCCGGCCACGATGGCACTGCCTTACCGTTCCTCTACAACGCCGGAAACGTATTCACACCGATTCGGCACGCTCTCAATTTCCACCTCGTCCTGAACTTTGGTCGTACTGTGACTCGATATTCTGATGGTTTTGCTCTCGGTCCTTGAACTTTCGACGCCTCACCACACGATTCCGCGACCCTACTGTCATACGTGATGCGATAATGCAGTCCCGGTGCCTGCAAGCATTGCAAGAAACTCAAGGTACGTACTCAATCATTCAAGGATTTACAGAAATTAGGCTAAATTGAACCTTTCTGTTTGCCTTTTTCTGATCTGTGTGCCTCAATCCTGCCCTCCTTTTGGTTCGGACCTTCACCATTCGTCCGTAATGACATCATGTTCCGGACCACCCTGCAATTTCTCCGCCTCATTTGGGGTGCCATCTTACCCTCTTACTCATCCGACTACAACATATGGTCAAATTGCATCGGAGGATAGATGAAGTGCGAGTTTACCAAGGAGGATTCCAGCACCTGTAAACGGTGTTCATCCACCGGACACATTTGTGTTGTCGAGGGACGGAAGCCTCGTACCGCACCGAAGTGAGTCTTAACCGCATGTTTCTCGTCATCCGGAGTCCGTTCCCTTCATTCCGCTCTCGGTGTCAAGGCATCCGAACCCACCTTTTTTTTTTTTTTCTGCTGGTTTTGTGTTTGTCCACGAGACAGACTCTATGTTACGGAGTTGCCGGCCTTCATTCTCGATGACAGGGGCTTTTGATCTGCGCTGCGCGGGGGTTTTGCCTATCTATAAAAATCGGCGTTTGGGGACTTCTTTGGATTCCCATTCAGAAAGCAACCCCACGACACTTCTTCGCCCACTATGCCAGTCATTGGACGCAGATGGTCGATCTCGTCGAGTGGGTCCTCCGCATCGGACTCTTTTGATTCTCCGCTCCCCTCTTCTTCGCTTCCGCGAGTCGATAATATGATGGCATGTACTAATTTCTGTCAAAGCAAACGCGAATACCTCTTGGCCCAGATTCGGCAGAAGGATGAGATTATCGAATCGCTCCTCAAGCAGGCGAGTTCTTTTTTTCTATCAGAAATTATGCTTTGGCTGAAATATCTTAGTTGCACAACCCCTACATCGCGACCCCGCTTTCGATCGAGTCGTATCGCATGGCGACTTCACCCTCCGACAAGAATAAAGGCAACGTCCTTGCGTGGCTCGATCGCCTCCAATCGAGCGTCCGGGACGCTGGATCTAAAGGCGGCCCGAACGTTTTCAACAGCCCCAGGGAACAGAGCCAGCACCAAGGCGAATCCGACGGGGAGTCTGATCAGACGATCGACGATGCTCCTGAAGGGAACAACGCTGAAGAAGACGAGGCGTCGTCTGAGGACAAGCTGCAACAGTCGTCCCTTCCTGACAGCCACGTCCCCTTGGGTTTGATTGCGAATTTGAGTCTTACCCACTCGAAGAAGGCGAAGAAGAAGAACAAGGACGGGTCGAAGGATCTGCTGGGCGTTAGCGAGGAGGATTTGAACGATGATAATGTGGGAGTTGCGAACGAGACGTATTTCATGCCTGGTACGCCTACTTTGGTCCCCTCTTTTTGATGGATTTGTCCGCTGAAACCCCGTCTCTCCAGGACCTGCAACCGACCTTGACATTCGTGCAAAATTGATTGAGCAGCACAGCCCGCCTGAAATCCTTGTACACGGACTCGTTACTCCTGAGCAAGTCGAGAAGTTGTTTGACTTGTGAGTGAAGCCTATATCTCGTATTGACAGGCGTGTACTAAGCGTTGGGTAACAGATTCTTCAAGCATGTCAATGTACGTGGATATCGCTCGATTACCCCGATCCTTTACTTAATCTGTCATCACTCCAGCCGTTCATCTCGCTGCTTGATCCAGTTCTCCACAAACCGGCCACCACCTTTGCAAGATGCCCTTTCCTTTTCACAGTGGGTGAGTCCGTTTCCGTCTGTTGGCCCTGAAAACGTGCCTGACGCCGGGATAGTCTGTGCGATCGCATCAAGGTACTTTACGGAGAAATCGGAGATATATCCCATTGCTATGCATTTCGCAAAGCACTCCGCTGCGACTGCGCTCATCGATGGCTGGAAATCGGTTGAACTCTGCCAAGCTTATATCCTTATGAGTATCTATGCTGTTCCCGCCCGCCGATGGGAAGAGGACCGCAGCTGGTTGTATACCGGTCTTGCTATCAGGTTCGTTCATTGACATAACCCGAGCGAACTGTACTGAACGCCTGCGTGTAGGATCGCTACGGACTTGAATCTCCACCAGGTCCCTACTGCCAAGATAACTTCGGAGATACAGGAACGGGAGATTCTCAACAAGACTCGGGTGTGGATGATTTGCTTCAACCTAGATCGCTCGACAGCGACTCAGTTTGGGAAACCGTCTACGATCAAAGAGGACTAGTGAGTGCGCTGTACTTTATGTTAAAATACGCCTAACTAAACCTCCAGTACCAGCGTCCTCAGGAATGCAAAGGACTGGTACAGGAAGTCGAAGTACAACCATCCCGTGAGGCGCACTTTTTCTTCTAAGCCTGCTTGGCGCTTTTCGTTCTGACGTTGGGGGAATCATTAGTACGATATCCATCTCTGCGGGTATTCTACCCTGCTGCAGATCGTGACCAAATTCCATGATCAGATTTTCAGTGATCCCACCTCGCCGACTGGTTTGAATAAGGTGCGATGCGTCGATCATACCCCTTCTCGTGATGATGCTGATGATTTGGGAATAGCGAGTGGATTTCCGTTCGGTAACATTGGAGCACGACGTCTACTTGACTGAGTTCCATACTGAGTGGTCCAAGCGCTTCGCAGAGGAATCAGACCCGAATGGTACAGTCTATCTCTGTTACCGTTGCCTCGAATGTAGCTGATCAGTGTTGTAGACCCCGGTTGCGCGTTCCGTTGCACCCTTCTACCTTTGTATGTGATCCTCTGTTCTACGAGTTCTCAATCACTCACGTCCTCCGTAGCCTCGTTGCCTACTCTCGCTTGGTTATGTTCTCGTTCGGCTTCCAGCAGGCCTACCAACGTGGTCTTCAGCAGAACGACCACATCTTCTTCACCAAGTGCCTCGAGTCAGCGAAGACGGTGATTGAGACCATGATCAATACCCTGGCTCCAAGCGGGTACATGAAGTATGCACCTGACGGCCACTTTGTCTTTGCTACCTTCGCCTCGGCGTTCCTGCTCAAGGTAAGCCCATATTCGCCCACCCAAGCGATCTCTGGTTGCTGATTGATACTCGTTTGCAGCTCCTCCGCCCTGAATTCTCCAAGCTCTTGACCAAAGACCAAGAGAACGAGATCTTCGAGTTGATTGGAAGGCTGATCTATACGCTCAGCTCGAGCAAGATCGCGATCGACGACAGGCATACGCCGAAGTTGTACGCAAGATTTTTGGCATGCCTCCTCTCGCGACACCGCCGGGACGGGGCTACCGTTGGTCGGCTGCAGACTTTGCCGCCACAGAGCCAGCCTACTGCTGCGCCTATGAACGCTCCGGGAGGCTCGATGACGACGTTCTCGCTTACAGGGCAACCCGGCCAACCGACTTCCGGTGCGGGAAGTGGTGGTGGAGGAGGTGGTGGCGGTGGTGGTGGTGGTGGCTATTCCATTGATGTGACGTTCCCGCAGCAGCACATGGAAATGGACACTCCGATTTACATGCCTGAAGCCACGTTTGCGACCGGAGCTGGCCAGATCTCGTTCGGAACGGGCTTGGAGGGTTATACGAGCTCGGGGTCGGAAGATGAGATGTTGGCGCCGATGCAGGCTCTCAGGAACCCGAATTGGTGGCAGGGTTTGATGATGCCTGGGTGAGTGAATTTGATGTTTCTTCCTGGTGGTTTCGGGATCCTGAATGTTTTTCGTCTTGTAGATTCGCTTGGCCGGACTCCACTCCCTCGCCCCCAGCTGTGTATCAGCAACCAGCTCCTCCGCCTCAACAACCGGAATATTCGAACCACCCTATCGCGTCGACGATGCCTGGGTTGGCTGGTACCTTTGGCATGTTCCATTCGACACAAATTCCTTTGCATTAATTTTTTTGTTTTCTGATTTTTCAAACTCGCTTTGGCTGCTCTGCTGTTTCCTCTGGGCTTTTAGTATACCTTGTTTTGGTTCTTATTGCGTCTCCGTGTTCGCCGCATCTTTTGGTCTGCTTGCTTTCCCTTATCTGTAGTGCAATCCCTTATTTATCATATCTCGCAACTATGTATCACCAAACCGAAGAAATATAAACGCTAGTAGCTATAGCTGTCTATGTACCTCTAATATGATTGCCCTTGATCTGTTTCTGTTGAATGTGACCTCCTGCTCCGCGATGGGTGCCCCGGAGGTATTTCATTGATCCGTTATGATCTGCCTCCGATTCAACCACCATTTTTCTCGTTGCCGATCTTGAGGGGCACTATCTTGCTTGTTCAACGTCCGACACAACACCCCGACGTCGTCACTGACACATCATAGAACACGTCGGTCTTCTCAGTTACTAAGGTCTTAGTAACCTCTGGCCTTGACGATGAGTAAGTACTAGTAAGTATCAGTCATGAAGACGATGCAGTGCGGATACAGCCAATGCTCCGGAGCAACGACGAATACGCAGCAACAAAGGCGACGTAGCGCCAGCAAAGGGCTCGTGGCACTTCAAACCTCATGCACAGCCCCGGTGCCTGGCGCTCACTGTCGGTATATTAATGGCGCACGCTTCGTTTCGGACCGTAACCTACCTCCCTCCAACAGCCATGCCAACGACAGGCGACGACCTCGCACCAGAGATATGGCTTACCATTGCTGATGAAGTGGCTGCTTCAGAAACATCTTCTGGTAGTCGATTATCAAGTCGGTACATGTCAGTCAACCGAATCTTCTTCAACCTGTACCTGGATTCTGTCTACGGAGATGTACGGTGGACCAAACTCGACGAGGCTATGATGAAGCAGCTGAAGAGACTTCAGTAAGACTGCATCCGTATAGACTATTTGCGCCGGTAATGCTTACCCCAATATCCAGGGAACCTATAATTGCCAATCATGTCCGAACCCTCAGAATTCACGCCTGGTTTATTGACTACCTGATAAAACGGGATGCCGACACGATTGGACCGTCTACCCTGCCTGCCCGTATCCTCTCCTTCTTCCACGCTGGTGCAGAACCTCACCCTGCCAACCGAGCCCAAAGCAAGCTTATGTCCAGTATTTCGTCGAAAACCATTATGGATTTAATGATCTCCGCCATTCACAATATGAAGAATGTTTTCGAATATCACTTCGAACTCAGGGATCTCAGGCTCACTAAAGACTCATCCCGCTTTCTCGTCGCAGCCCGCCAAGCCTTCAACTTCAGCCTACGCAAATTGTCCGTCCACACCACCATCTTCAAGTTCAAATCCGTCCTCGCCTTCTCCGATTTCGAGCACCTCGAAGAATTAGAACTCCATTTCGACTATCAGTGCCACCGCGTCCATGGGGAAGATGCACATGAAGCATCCAAATTTGCTGAAGCACAAGAGTTGAAGGATACCATCATACCATTCATCAACCTCCGTAAAGAGACAATACAATCTCTGACGATCGCCTCGTACTCCATGGTCGATTTATCGGATTTCTTCAAGTCTATTGGCCCCTTCAGATCCCTTCGCCGGCTCTCGGCCAACGTCTGCCTGGACTCCAAACAACTCTCCGACTCCAAAACTCTCGTCGACTTCATCCACGAGCATAGGAATTCCCTATTCGAATTGGACATGTACCCCCGCCCTCCTGAAGAAGATTTTGTCAATGCGGATGATACCACCAGGCGGCGCAAGGCATCATGGGTCCGGATACAAAAATCTTTGCTCGCCTATCGAGACGTTGCACGGTCGCTTGAGGGTCTTCATGCTCCCGTAGGGGATTTAGATGCATGTCTGGCACTTATCGATCGGTCTTCTTCCTCTTTGACCCATTTATCGTTGAATGATAGGATCTTTGACATGGAGGACTTGGAGAGGGTGCTAAACCTATTCGCTCGGAATCCTTTCCGCCTCAAGTCTTTATTGGTTTGGGTACAAGACCTTACTGTGCCTCTCCTTCTGTTGCTCGCGGGCAGGCTCCCCGGACTCCATTCGCTGGTCCTTCTCTTTGAAATATGCAGCGTCGACATTGACTACAGTGGTTATCAGGTGCGCGTTTCCTTTTTTTTCTGATCTTGTGTCTGACTCCAATGGGATATGAAGCCACGAGATCAATTCGCTCAAGAACTAAACACCTGCTCCAGAGAAGGTCGGCTCGACTGGCAAGTCGAGCACATCAGCATCATTCAGACGAGAGGACCGATTGGCCCTGGCGACGCAGCACTATTGGGTATCCCCTCGACCGGCGGATACACAGATCAAAGGTACATGAAATCCATATCCGCCGCCATCCCTTCAATCAAGAGCCACAAAGGCATCCACTGGCACAGGCAATTGCCACCCAGACGAATCAACAGCATGCCATAGACTTTTACTTCCTGCCACTACCAGAAACACCGAAAGAATCACTCGTACTGCAGGGTAACAGAAGCCACTCCTGACGTCAACCCAGTGACGTCTTCTTCCTTGGTCCCCTCCTCATGATTCTTCGGATGACTCGCAGCTATAGAGGCTGAGGCAGGATAATTCTTTTCTCCCAACCCAAGTTCCCCTCTCAATCCCTCATAGAACTGAGGGGTCAACCCCGCCATCTCCCTCGCCTCAACATTAAACGGACCCTTGATATCCCCCGTCCATCCTTTCTTCACTTCCTCTCTGAACCTCTTTATCGGGTCCACCACCTTTTCCTCCCCCTTATTCTTCGCGTTCAGCTCTTCTTGCGCACACGCCCAAGTAAACCACCGATGCCCTGCAGTAACGTGTGTCACCTCGTCCGCGTGGATGATTTCCATGACCTTCACGGTCTCCGTATCTCCCGCTTTTCGGAATTTCTCGATCGTGGCTGGGTTGACGTCTAGCCCTCGGGCTTCGTGTACGAGATGGATGATCGCGAGTCGGGAAAGGAGCGAGAGCGATGTTACGGTGGCCGATTCCCAGAGTCCCGCATGCACAGGCATGCTGCCGTACGGAGTTGAAGGAGAGAGGGCGGAGAGGCGGGAGGTGAGGAGGGTGCTGTATGAGCGTTATGATGAGCACGAATACTAAATATGTACATTAGATGTGGAGACGGAAGGACGACGTACAAGTGTTTCGACTCGTCCAGCGCCATCTTTGTAAAATCTGCAAAGAAGGCAGGGGGCAGGTCGTGTTCCATAGGGCCGAAGCGTGCCATGATATCCCATCTATCAGATGTTGTAACAATAAGCCTTCAGTAATGATGGAATAGCTGAACGTACGCAAGATCGATTCTGGACATCAATTCAAGTATCAGTCCACTCTCGACGGAAGGTATGCTGTAACAGCTAAACTCACGCCCACTGCTCGATATTCGCGAGCGCATGAAGCATCGACGCTCTGTTTCTCCTATTCTTCACCTTCGAAGGGTCAACGACGTTACGAGAGTACGCATCATCCCGAGACGGAACATCGGGTGGGCGTGGTGCGTTCGATGATTTGTTCCCTATTGACTTGAGCTTGCCTGTGCGGAAGAGGTGGACAGCGTGTTTTGTGCGTTCGACCTGAAGGTAGATGACGTCAGTTGCCAGGACGATGATGAGCTAGGTTCGCCATTGCTTACCTTGAGACGAGGATTGGGTGTGTTTAGGATAAGGACAGCCCATTGCATGAGTGTCGTAGGCGGATTTTCAATCGGCACTACTGGTTCATCGTCCTGTTGAGGCGTTGGCTTCGTATTCTCACCACGTGCGGGCACAGGATCAGAAGCTAGAGGTGGTGGATCGGCAAACTCTGTAATCGAGGGTGCGATTTTGAGATGCTAGGTGAAGAGGTCCAATACACCACGACGCACCTTCAGACACAGGCCTCAGCTCTACAATCCTCCACCCACTCCCCTCCTCTGGTGCCTCCATATACACTTTATCAACTCCATCCTTGTCTCTTCGAACTTCCACAGCATACGTACATGCCCTCAAACCCGTCTCGCTCTTTCCTGTCCGAAGATCAAAATCGTATCTGGGATTGCCTATAAAATCTCGCACCAGAGATGCTGAATATTAAATACGCACCTATGCCATGGACACACGGCTACAGCACCAGTATCAAACTCCTCGATATCCGCATGAGAGAGGTCCGCCCCCAGGTGCGGGCAAGCAGATTCCATGATATATAGCTGTGAATAGGCTGGGTTCCTACTACTTGACACATCCTGGCCAGTACCGGACTGCGTTATGCTTTGAGCCTGGCCTGATCCTGCTACAGCTGCAGAGCATAATGAGGATGGTGATGATTTGGAGTCCTCTGTTTTGTTCTCCGTGGCCGTGGGTTCAGAATCAGAGGCATCGACTGAGCTTTCCGTCTGTACTTCTGAAGACGTCGATAATCGAAAAAGTATAAGCGAGTGGTATAGGCCTTCCTGAGATCGAAGGGTTAAGAGAAATCTAAAATGCGACAGAATGCCATTGAACGGGGCTATCCTGTGCGATCTCGATGAATTTGGATCTCGATATTTTTTAAATTATGCAACGTACTCAAGCTGTGGCATTGATTTTAGCTTTTTCCTCTGACACTCTTGGTATTCCAGAAGAAATGGGGCCTGTGTGAGAAACTGTAGTGAAGAGAAGATGGTGGTTTTCGGTCAAAGCTTGGATCCGAGGCTTTGGAGCAACGGATCAACTTATGTACAACCTCCGCACACATCTCGGAGCAAGGCCTGGGCAGACAGAAATAGATCATAATCATCATATTGGAGGTAAGGCGCAACGATAATAACTACTAGCACTTCTTGGGTAGGATGCAAAGAGTCAATACCCCAACGGGATGATGAGCCTGTGGGTTGCATTTGAGCCGACACCGGACTGTCGGACTTGTGTCAGACCTTGTGACACCAGCTGCCCTAAGTATGAGTCGGAGCAGCAACGGAGGATACCCCGGTCCGTCAGTGCTGGTTATTTCCCTGGCTAACCCCCATCACGCCGTAGCATCGCCGCGCTCAAACAACATTCTCATCCTCGACAGTCTCACACAACCTCGATTAAATCAACAAGCATGGGTCTTTACAAAGGGTTCGTAGAAGGAAGAGAGAGTCGGAGGACCCAATCCCAGAATGCTGAGATCTTTTAAAGCGATTTTAAAGTGCCTGGGGACGCAAGTGATTAACCTGTCGCAAGCTTAAGGAGGCTCTTAGGACAGCGGCAGACGGAAAGCTGGCTTTGGCATGTCCGATTGGGCCACCCTCGAGCCGAGTACCTACTATGCGGTGAAGACCACAATGCAACTCCAAGCGTCGATTGTCATGGTTGACGGCATGCGCTCTTATCTGTAACGGTCGGAGTAAGACATATAACTACAATCTGTCCGCGTTCGAGTCCTCTTCCAGATCCTATACACCACCTCCCATTCATTCCTGATTCATCGTCGGACTAGTTCCCTCTCTCGAGTTGGGATTTTCTTTCTGCGTCATCCGATTCAGATGAGTGAAAAACGAATATCCAAAAGCGCCGCAAGGCGACCGACATACCCGGCTCGATGTCGATGCCCAGGGGGACAAAGAGCAACAAGCTCGCGGCGAAGTCGCATGGCTTGATCGAGAGTCTCAATTGCCCCATTTCGCAGCGCGATCGGGAGGCTGTCGGAGTGCAAGTGCAACGCGAAGATGCGAAATGCCCTCATTCAGCGTCTAGAGGTCACCATTGCACTCATAGAGTGACCGGAGAGCGTTACCAAGGTCGTTGAACGATGAGGGGCGATCNTGGGTTGGGTGCTGGCCCGAGTGCAAGCGCGTCACGAAGATGCGAAATGCTCTCGTTCAACGCATTGAGGTCATCATTGTGCTCTAAGATTCCAGAATCAGACGCACCAACCGAGCTTCTCGTCTGGACATCCGAAGGTAGATTGGAATGGTATACTATGTAATACAAGAGAGATGAAATTCAATGTTTTTGTGGAGATGAGTGTAAGACAACTACAGTCCGTCCGTGTCCGAGTCCTCTTCCCGTACACCATCTTCCGTTCCTGATTCATCGTCGGACTCGTATTCGTCAACTTCCCGCTGCAAGGCTTGGATTTCCTCCCAGTCCGCTTCCTCCCCAATAAGCGCGAAACGAATTCTCAAAAGCTCTGCAAGGCGTTTGACAGAGTAAGCTCGATGTCGATGGCCAGCGGGATGAAGAACGAGAAGCTCGTAGCGAAGTCGGATAGCTTCATCAAGAGTCTCAATTTCCCGAAATCGCTCGTGATGAGATAAGAGAAGTATTGCAAGCACGTTGAGAAACGAAGGGCGATGGGGGTGAAGTGCTGGCAGAAGTGCAAGCGCGTCACGAAGACGGCAAATGCCCTCATTCAAGGAATTGAGGTCACCGTTGCATGTATAGAGTGACCAGAGAGCGTTACCAAGGTTATTCAGCGACGAGGGCCGATCTGGGTGGGGTACTGGCCGGAGTGCAAGCGCGTCACGATGATGCGAAATGCTCTCGTACAGGGCATTGCGGTCACCGTTGTGTTCAAAGAGTGATTGAAGAGCACAACCCAGGTTGTTGAGCAGCAAAGACCGATCTGGATGGGATGCTGGTAGGAGTGTAAGCGCGTCACGAAGATGCGAAATGCTCTCATTCAGGGCTTGAATGTCACCACTGCACTCAAAGAGAGTCTGGAGAGCATTCCCGAGAAGGTTGAGCAATAAAGGCTGGTCTGGGTGGGGTGCCGGTCGGAGTGCCAGTGTGTCACGATGATGCGAAATGCTCTCTTTCAGGGTGTCGAGGTCGGCATTGTGCTCAAAGAGTGATTGAAGAGCACGACCCAGGTTTCCGAGCAAAGAAGCCCGATCTGGGTGGGATGCTGGTAGGAGTGCAAGCCCGTCACGAAGGTGCAGAATGCTCTCATTCATGGCTTCGATGTCCCCACTGCACTCATAGAGAGTCTGGAGAGCATTCCCAAGATTGTTGAGTGATGATGACCGATCTGGGTGGGGTTCTGGCCGGAGTGCGAGCGCGGCACGGTGATGTGAAATGCTCTCGTTCAGGGCATTGATGTCACCATTGCGCTCAAAGAGGGTCTGGAGAGCATTCCCAAGACTGTTGAGTGGCAAAGACCGATCTGGGTGGGATGCTGGTAGGAGTCTAATCGCGTCACGAAGATGCGAAATACTCTCGTCCAGGGCATCAAGGTCACCATTGCGCCTGAAGAGAATCTGGATTGCACCAGCAAGGTTGGTGAGCAATGGAAATCGATCTGGATGGGGAGCTGGCCGGAGTGCGAGCGCGTCACGGAGATGTGGGATGCTATTGTTCAGGGCATTGACATCGCCGGTGCACTCATAAAGTGACCGGAGAGCATTACCAAGAGTGTTGAGCACCGAGGGTCGTTCTGGATTGAACGCTGCTAGGAGCTCTAGTGCATGTTCAGAAGCTACCACTGCTTCCTCATACATCTTGGGACTACGGGTCTTTCGACCCATTTCATAGTAGGATCGACCCAGTTCAAACCAGGTCCCATGACAGCCGCAATCCAGTCGCACAGCAACCTCGAAACAAGCCACCTGAAACACCCAACGATCCCCACCATCTTGACTGAGACTGTCGCCAATCCTTTTTAGAATGGACGGCATATCCTGCTCTTCTACTACCATCTCCTCTGCCTCTGGAAACAACATGTTGAAAAACAGTGTTGCCCATCGCTGTTGGGCAGCAATGGGGATTGTGTGCAATGTTGAATAATGTGGGGTTTTCACCCATTCATCATGCGAACGACGCGTCCCGTGTGTGACATGGAGTGGCCAGTGCTTGACAGCGTAGCGTCGAATATCGTGAAGTGAAGAAAAAGAGATCTGGTTTGACGACACGGGCGGAAGGCTGGTGATATGGTTGAGACAGGCCAACCCCACTACTGAGTGAGAGTCGAAAGCTGAGATTGTGAACGCATTCTCTGCTAGTGTGGCCTGGATATAGTCGAGAAAGGATAGGTGGAAAAGGGTTGATGCTGGATGGACCATTTTCTCCAAGCCCGTAGGCGGCAGACGTGTCTGCAGAGCAGAGAGTGTTGACTGGATGCTGACGACAAGGCAAAGCGGCATTCCAACCAAACAACAAAAGTCATGGACTGGAAGAGCCTCTTGAAGCACAACTATCACACCAAGGTAGTTGCGCAGGTGTTTTCGGTCTTCGACTGAGGGAAACAGCCGAATAATAGCGTTGTAATACAGTTGTGCGAGCTGCCCTGTACTCCCAACCTTCTGCTCTTCCGCGAGGATTCCCGAAAGAATATCATGCGGGGTGGAACCGCTGAATTTGTGGGAGAGGAGAGAACAGACAGTCGCACCCCACACGAGTAACCCGCCTGACAGCTCCGCGAGTCGATCAACCTGGCGTTCGTTAGGCTTTCTCCCGTGATCCCAATCGATGCTTTCGAAATGGTGATCGAAGTAGGCTTTCACCACCGCTTGTGGTACGGGACGGAGGGGGTATGAATGAACTGAGATCTTCTCGATACCAGGTAGGCGGGAAGTGTGTGGATCCAAGCGACTCGTCATGATGAACTTGACAACAGCGCTCTCGGAGTTGAGACGAACAAGCGCCTTGGTAAACGGTCCATGATGCCGCCATTCGTCAATGGCATCAACGATGATGACGAGTGAATGCGGGTGGTTGAGCGATCGCAACGGTTCGAGGATATACCCCTCGAGCTGGTTTTCCAGCGAGGTGGCGTGACAGTGGTTCATTGCTTCCACGATCTTTGGTATTGCTCGCGGATGGATATTACCGAGTTCGTGAGCCAGCGTCTTGATCATCGTCTCCGGTCCAGGAGTATCGGGAGGAAAGGTGGCCATGAAGACCGAGGCGGCCAACCGACCAGCCGACCGAAGCTCGTCCGAGAGGTGGCCAGCGAGCGTGGATTTCCCAACACCGGCGGGGCCATAAACACACAGGACGAGTTCGTTTGAACGCAAGACCCATTCCGATGACGTCTCGACATCTGGCCTCCGACTGTTAGGTAGGTATTCCGCCCGTGTCCCGCTTCTATCTGGATGTTTTGGGAGCCCGTTGAACCGCCATTGTTCTGACGTGTAAAACATCATTACTCGTCTCAACCGTCGAAGAAAATAAGATTGAGGACACACCATTCTCTGACGGCCCATTGATTATTGTAGCATTCGCTGTATTGATGAAATGTACGTCCCCCATTTGAAAATCATGTGCGCCTTGGAAGAAGGAATGTCTCGACGACGTATCCAGAATCATGGGTACCAACGGCAGGGAAGAAGGCGGTCTTGACTGCACAGGTGCATGGAGGGACAGGGAGGATGGAGAGGCTGATGGCAGATGCTGTGCGTTATACAGCCATGGTTCGACGGACTGTTCATTGTCCCACTGTGCTCTATTGTCGGCGGGCTGCGGGTGAGCAGCAGCGTTTATCATGGGAGCTGGTGGTGGTAGTAGTAGTTGTAGCAATTGCGTTGAGCGTTCAGTGACATCGGCGTATGAAGGGGATCGAATGGCAGAATGTATCTTGGGGCAAGCAGCAGTGGCTTGATGGTTGAACCACCGCTGTACCATCCATACGCTCCAGTCCCACGAGCCCATCCTCCACGCGTCGAGTTCGTCTTTGATGCGTCCTATTATCCCTGGGGTCGGAATATCTGCTCCGGAAGGAGATTGTCGAAGTTGAGAGTTTTGAATGCTTGTTGCTGCTTGAATTTGACCATTTGCAGCACTCTCATCATCTATACAACCGCTGGATGGTAATGGATGTGTATTGTAGGAATAGGAATTGGAGACAGCACTGGCGGGACCCTTTGGCATTGGTGTCAAGGTGGGGGCAGGAAGGAAAAGGTGTGAAGGGCACCAGGCGTGCATCACAAACGGTGGTAGATAGGCGCTCACGATCTGTTAAGGTTTGTGATGTGGTCCATGATATGAAGGAGACGGTGAAAAGGGTAAGACGGGCAACATTGAATATTGAACGCTCAATCTAACCCAGGAGGCTTCCTTCTAACCGTCTGAATTGCTGACACCATTGACATCTAACCTCGTCTGCAGGTGTACCGCAACTTGTCCAGACCACTCAATGGTGAATTTTCGGGTACGGTGACACGATGGTGCGCATTAGGAGACTATTTATAAAACATTATTTGGCCAGCGACGTGAGGAAGAAGATGACACACAATTACCTCAAGGGCAGCACTCATCCAACTCATGAACCACTTGGGTCGGAGCCTAGGCACAGAGATCCGGCTGAAGAATACTCTGAATTTGTCGCATCCATAGCTCGAGTTTCTGTAGCTCTGGCGAAGGCCGTAAGCTTGCGAAAAACTGGACATGGTAGTTTGTTTCCGGACCGCCTAGGCACCCGGTCAACGAGTACTATGGTACCAGCCCGTCGTCGATTTTCTGCGAGCTATAATTAAATGCACGATCCCAAGTACGAAAAGGTGAGCTACCGCAAGTACTTACAAAGGAAGCGAACTAAACCGATTCTCATCGATCTCTAGCCGTTTCTATGCACCCGATATTGTCGTCGTTGCTCCTATAGTCGCCCGTCGCAAAACGATATCGACGTCCGGCCAAAGGAGGCAGATCGAAAGCTGACGATTTTCATGTAGGGATGCACAGCCCCAAGTGTGCTTGCGCAGGAAGGATGTGATTTCTCATACTAATTATACACATAGCGGGTTGACTTTGATTCATCGAAATTCGCGAACTAGGTATATCATCGTTTACCATTTCTCGTGAGCAGGGCGCACTGAAAGATGAATGGAGATAAGCACTTGTCGCGTTGATACCCCACCAGATGAATAAGAACTTACAGTCCAACTCCCAAGTCCAGGACGAGTTATCTTGATTGACCAAGTAGAGATATGACTGAATGAAATGCATGGGGCGAGTAAGTTTCATTTCGATTGAAATACTATGTTCACATACCTCTGCGATACTCTCGGGACGAAGCCTCAAATTGTCATTGTTAATCCAACTGGGGTCCCTCCTCTCCTTCGATCGGTCAGTGAGGATACCACCGTCAATGATAGCCTTGATGGAAGAAAGAGATTAGATCCAAGTGTTTCAAGACAAAAAAGGTTGGACGTACATGGGAGACATGAATGCTGTCCTTCCCGAATTCCTTCGCAAGGCTTTGGGACAAGGCTCTCGCACCGTGTTTAGCGGCGGAGAAGGCGCTGGTCACGACATTGCCTCTGACGCTGGCGGTGGCGCCGGTGAATATCAACGCGCCCCGCTTCCCGTTCGTCGAGTCGATCTCGTTCTCCTTGAATGACAGAATGGATTGACGTGCAAAGGCAAACGCCGCCGCGACGCCCGTATCCAACGAGAGTTGGACTTCCTCGGGCGTAATTTCGAGGAACGGTTTCCAAACGCCCTGGCCTGCATTCCACACCGCCGCCCTTATCTCGTACTCCGGTTTCGGGAAGTGTTGTTTAATGGCTGCCCAGGTCGCTGCGATATCCTCATGCGAATAGGACTTCAGCGGGAATGGGGTGGCCTGGCCTCCTGCTGAGTTGATTTCATCCGAGATCTTGGTCAAAGAATCAGCTCCCCTAGCGATGAGCGCGACGCTGTATCCATTCTTTGCGAAGAGGCGGCTGCGGGTAGGCCATACCAACGATAATGAGGTTAAATATTGGTTTTTTTGGAATGTGGACCACCACGACGATGGTACTCACGCCGTTGCTGCCCCGGTACCACTCCCGTTTCCGACACCTGGGGGCCGACGACGGACCTTCAGCACGCTGAGGACGATCGAACGTCATGGGACACCCTACAACATACCTGCGACAACGAGGACTCGTTTAGCGACGTTTGCTGCCATGGATGTTTTTCGATGATATGATATGGAACTATAGTAGGGATTCTAGCCTCTTTATACCATGGATTGCAATAATGTCAGCCACATTGGGCAAGCGAAGAAGATAACGCAAGGATTAGAAAGCACAAATATATACCTTAGTCAGACTGATCTCATGAACGAGGATTGAATGAATGGGCTGCTCGAGGAGAAGCACTGGAGCACACCATGATGGCTCATGGTGGTCGATGAAGACGAATGCATTGGCTGAGTCATCGACCCCGGCTTGCTCCCAACGATGATGACCTCGCCCGACCGTGAGCTAATTTCGGCTAACCACACCCTATTACCTCGAATGAAGATTCGAGTACTAATGAGCCCGGGGTAGCAGCTGCCGATGACGGGAAGGACCCTGACGTCGACCCCGAAGACATGTGCGGTATTTATCTTCATCGTGTCGAAGACCGTACTGTTATACCGAACTGCTCTCATCCATGAGTTCTGCTTCGAGTGTCTTCTTGTCTGGACCGGTAAGTTGAGATTTACTGTCAAAATTAGGTGTCTAGGCTGATAATATTGACCAGGTCAATCAAGACGATGTCCTCTGCAATCAACCAGTCGGAGAAGCTCGTTGTTGACTCGGGCAGAGAGAACACGACAGTGTTTTAAACTATGCTCGCCAAAGGGTAGCGAGGAGACGCTGAGAGAGGCAAACGAACACCCACCATGAAGAATTAGACGACGCAGATCGCTTCGAGAGGTCGCTTGCAAAGAGAAGATGGATGTACCAACAGAACCTATGCACAAAGGTACCTACGCCTTCCAACTTCTTACCTCTCCGTTCTAAAGAAACCCATGAACCGCCTCGTATCGGTATCCTGGGCACAGAAATCGAAATCAAAAAACCATGAATTTGTCGCATCCATAGCTCGAGTCTTTGCAGCTGTGGCGAAGGCCGTAAGCTTGTCACGGTGAAGAAATTGGACATGGAAGTTCGGTTTTGAGACCGCCTATTCGACCTGGAAGGGCATAAATCTGCTATTTATGTTTCAGGTTTCGACTTTCCAATAGACCGAGTTTGGGACTACTGGTACTATTACAGCACCTGGACGAGGATCGTCCACCAAATCTCCAGCATCGCGAATCCCCTGGCAGGACGCTTCGTTTTCGCTGACAACCGGCGTATCGTCGGAAGTGTAAAGTCAAAAGAACAAGTGACTGACACGGGGCACCTGCAAAAAGACTCGGGGATTACTGAACTCGTGAAACGTACGCATTTTCTAGCCATCCGAAACCGTGTCTGTAGCCTAGTAGATCTTGTTTGCCTCGTCAATATGAGGAGGGGCAAAACGCGCGAGAAAAAATGCATCTCACAGCTTCATTCCATCAACCTCTTGAATTTCGGTTCCTATCCGCCTGGGTGGCGGGGATATTAGAATGCGTGGAGCGAATAGTTGGGTTTTTGGCAATGGTGTACTACAGTACAAGAGAAAAGAGAGTCCAGCCTCGTTGTGGAAATGAGAGTGAAACAACTACGATTCGTCCGCGTTCGAGTCCTCTTCCTGTATACCATCTTCCGATCCTGATTCGCTGCCGGACTCCTATTTGTCGAGCTCTCGCTGGAAGGCTTGGATTTCGTCACGGTCCGCTTCATCTCCAGTGAGTGCGAAACGAATTTCTAAAAGAGCTGCAATGCGTTCGACATAGTGAGTTCGATATCGATGCCCAGGGGGACAAAGAACGAGAAGCTCGCGGAGAAGTCGGACGGCTTCATCGAGAGTCTCGATGTCCCCATTTTGCTTGTGATGAGATAGGAGAGCATTGGCAAGATTGTTGAGAGAGGAGGGCCGATTGAGGTGGGGTGCTGGCCGAAGTGCAAGCGCGTCACGAAGGTGCGAAATGCCCTCGTTCAGGGCATTGAGGTCACCATTGCACTCATAGAGTGACTGGAGAGCGTTTCCAAGGTTGTCCAGCGATAAGGCCCGGTTTGAGTGGTGTACGGGCCGCACTGCCAGAGCGTCACGAAGATGAGAAATACTCTCGTTCAGAATACTGAGGTCACCATTGTGCTTAAAGAGTGATAGAATAGCACCACCCAGGTTGACGAGCGACGAAGGCCGATCCGGGTGGGATGTTGGCCGGAGTGCAAGCGCGTCACGATGATAGGAAATGCTCTCGTTCAGGGGTTTGATGTCATTACTCGCCTCAAAAAGAATCTTGAGAGCGACCCCGAGATTGTTGAGCAAAAAACACCGCCTTGAATGGAATGTTGGCAGGAGTGCTAGCGCGCCGCGAAGGTGTGAAATGCCCTCGTTCAGGGCATCAAGGTCACCATTCCGCCTGAAGAGAGTGTTGAGTACACTACCAAGGCTGAACAGCGACAGATACCGATCTGGATGGGGGGCTGGCCGGAGTGCAAGCGCGTCACGATGACGCGAAATGCTCTCGTTCAGGGCATTGACGTCGCTGTTGCGTTTATAGAGTGACCAGAGAGTATTGCCAAGATTGGTAAGCACCGAGGGCCGTCGTAGATGGGATGCGGGCAGGAGTTCCAGTATATGTCGAGACGCACCCACTGATTCCTCATACATCTTGGCACTACCCGTCCTCTCACCCATTGCATAGTAGGATTGTTCCAGCGCGTACCAGGCCCCATCGCAACCGGGGGCAAGTCGCACAGCAACTTCTAGACAAGCCACCTCAAACACCCAACGTTCCCCGACATATTGACGCAAACTGTTGCCAATCCTTGTCAGAACGGATGTCATGTTCTGTGCCTCCTTCACCACCACCTCCTCTGCCTCCGGAAGTAACATGTCGAGAAACAGGGTTGCCCACCGCTGTTGCACGCCAATGGGGATTGTGTCCAATATTGAGCAATGTGGGGTTTTCACCCATTCATCATGCGAACGGTGCGTCCCATGTGAGACATGGTGTGGCCAGTGCTTGATGGCGTAGCGTTGAATGCGATCAAGTGAAAAGGAAGAGGTCTGGCTCGACAACGCAGGCAGAAGACTGGCGATCTGGTTGAGACAGGCCAACCCCACCACTGCATGACAATCGAAAGCTGAGATTGCAAACGCATTTTCTCCTGGTGCGGCCTGGATGTAGTCGAGGAAGGACAGATGGAAAAGGGTTGATGCTGGATGTACCATGTTTGACGAGCCTGTAGGTGGCAACCTTGTCTGCAAAGCGGAGAGTGTCGACTGGATGCCAGCCACGACGTGAGGACGCATTCCAACTAACAAACAAAAGTCATGGGCCGGAAGAGCCTCTTGAAGGACCACCGTTGCCCCAAAATAGGTACGCAGACGTTTCTGGTCTTCGACCGAGGGAAACAGCCGAATGATAGCGTCGTGATACAGTCGCGCGAGCTGCTCTGTACTCCCGACCTTCTGCTCTTCCGCGAGGATTCCCGAAAGAATCTCATGCGGAGTGAAATCGCTGAATTTGTGAGAGAGGAGAGAACACACAGTCGCGCCCCAGACGAGTAGCCCTCCTGACATCCCCGCAAGCTGATCAACCTGGCGGTCGCTAGGCTTCCTCCGATGATCCCAGTCGATGCTCTCGAAATGGTAATTGAAATAGGCCTTCGCTACCTCTTGCGGTACGGGATGAAGGAGGTATGAATGACTCGAGATCCTCTCGATTCCGCGTAAGCGGGAGGTCTGTGGATCTAACCGACTCGTGATGATGAACCTGACAACAGCGGTCTCCGAGTTCAGATGAGCGAGAGCCTCGATAAATGGGGGATGATCTCGCCATTCGTCAATGGCATCGACGATGATGATGAGTGGATGCGGGTAATTGAGCGATCGCAACGGCTTGAGGATGTACCCCTCGAGCTGGTTCTCCAGCGAGGTAGCATGACACTGGTTTATTGCTTCCACGATCTTCGATATCGCTCGCGGATGGATACTACCGATTTCATGAGCCAGCGTCTTGATTATTGTCTCTGGCCCGGATGTATCGGGCGAAAATGCACCCATGAAGGCCGAAGCGGCTAACTGACCAGCCGACCGAAGCTCGTCCGAGAGGTGGCCGACGAGCGTGGACTTCCCGACACCGGCAGGCCCATGAATACATAGGACGAGGTCCTTTGAACTCGATATCCATTTGACTGAACTCTCGACATCTGGCTTCCGACTGTTAGGTAGGTATTTGGCGCGTTTTCCGCTCATATCTGGATGCTTTGGGAGTCCATTGAATCGCCATTGTTCTGACGCAGAAAACATGAGTATCCCATTGTCCAGGAAAGAGCAGCCAATTCAGGACACACCACCATCATTTTTTATCGTTACACCGCTATCGTTGTTTATAGTCAAGTTCCCCATTCGAAAGTTATGGGCGCCTTGGAGGAACGATTGACTTGGCGATGCAGCCCGAACGGTGCGTGCCTGAGACCTGGCCGTGCAAAGGGCCGGTCCTGCCTGCACAGGTGCATGGAGAGAATTGGAGTATATCACGGGATGTTGTGCATTGTACAGCCTTGGTTCGACGAGCTGCCCATTGTCCCGCTGTCCGCCTTCGGCGGCGGGCCACAAGTGAGGAGCAGCGTTGTCCATAGATGGCGGTGGTGGTAGCGATGGTGTTGAGCTTCCGATCTCATCAGTGTGTTGATGAGGGCAGGCGTTCGGATCCCCGAGATAATAGGACGGAGTGAAGACTGATTCGACATTTGGAGGATGAACTGGTGGGAGTGGAGCATATCCATGGAATAGAGATGGTCCAACCATCGGGCTACTGCTGCTTGCCGCGGGATGCATCCTACCACTCGGTCGGGAAGGCGATGGTCGATGATGAGAATTTTGAACCCCGGTTGCTGTCCTTGATACTTGGATTTGATTGTCTGGGACAGTCTCATCGTCCCTACGACCGCTGGAAGGTAACAGATATGGACTGTAGGAATGGGAATTGGAGCCAGGATTGGTGGGTTCCTTCGGCATTGGTGTCAAGGTGGGGGCAGGAGCAAAGGTGTGGAGGCGGTCCCAGCAGTCGTGATGAGCGCTCGCAACCTGTTCAGGTTTGTCATGTGCTCCATTCAAAAGTGAGTAACCACACACTATCTCACTGTACACAACCTACACTCGCTGTAATTGTATACAGTTCACCCACTTGTCCGAGGTTGCGGGAATTCATTAATTAACCACCGATGTATTTATTCAAACGATGCTCGTTTAAAATACGCAGAGAATTGTTGGCATCTGGTGCCCCTATTTAGCGATCGCCGGTTGGTCAATGATCCGCTGCTCTGTCTCCGATTCAAGCTTTTACCGAATCCACATTCTCCTCCCGGGCCACATTCTCTAAAGCCTAGATATGATTCTGATTTTCGGTCAGGGAAACTGCGAGTAACGAGACTAGAATGCTTGGAGGGAACAACTGAATTGTCGATGTTACACTACAATACAAGAGAAAACAGGATCCAATGTCACTGTAGAAATGAGGGTAAAACAACTACAATCCGTCCGCATTCGAGTCCTCTTCCCGCACACCATCGTCCTTTCCTGATTCACCGCTGGACTCGTATTCGTCAAGTTCCCGCTGTAGAGCTTGGACTTCCTCCCGGTCCGCTTCATCTCCGATGAGTGCAAAACGAATTTCCAAGAGCGCTGCAATACGTTTGACATGGCCAACTCGATACCGATGCCCAGGGGGACGGAGAACGAGGAGCTCACGGCGAAGTCGGATAGCTTCATCGAGAGTCTCGATGTCCCCATTTCGCTCGTGATGAGATAGGAGAGCTCTGGCTAGGTTGTCGAGAGACAAAGGCCGAGAGGGGTGGGGTGCTGGCCGAAGTGCAAGCGCGTCACGAAGGTGTGAAATGCCCTCGTTCAGGGTATTGAGGTCACCATTGCACCCATAGAGTGAGCGCAGAGCGTTTCCAAGGTTGCCCAGCGACGTAACCCGGCCTGGGTGGTGTATTGGCAGGACTGCTAGCGCATTACGAAAATGCGAAATGCTCTCGTTCAGGGCATTGAGGTCACCATTGTGCCCAAAGAGTGATAGAAGAGCAGAACCCAGGTTAATGAGCGACGAAGGCCGACCCGGGTGGGATGTTGGCCGGAGTGCAAGCGCGTCACGAAAATGCGAAATGCTCTCCTTCAGGGCATTGAGGTCGTCATTCCTGTCAAAGAGACACCGAAGTGCATTGCCAAGGTTGACGAGTGACATGCTCCGATCTCGATGGGGGGCTGGCTGGAGTGCAAGCGCGTCACGATAATGGGAAATGCTCTCGTTCAGGGGTTTGATGTCACCACTGGCGTCAAAGAGAATCTTGAGAGCATTCCCGAGATTGTTGAGTGAAAACTGCCGACTTGGATGGGATGCTGGCAAGAGTGCTAGAGCGCCACGAAGGTGTGAAATGCTTTCGTTCAGGGCACCGCGGTCGCCATTCCGCTCAAAGAGAATGCCGAGTACACTACCAAGGTTGATGAGCGATGCATACCGCTCTGAGTGAGCAGCTGGCCAGAGTGCAAGCGCGTCACGATGATGCGAAATGCTCTCGTTCAGGGCATTGACGTCGCCGTTGCACTCATAGAGTGACCAGAGGGCGTTGCCAAGAAGGGAAAGCTCCTGGGGCCGTTCTGGATGAGATGCGGGCAGGAGTTCCAGTGCATGTCGAGAAGCCACCACTGATTCTTCATACATCTTGGCACTTCCTGTCCTCTTACCCATTCCTTTGTAGGACAGTCCCAGGTTGCACCAGGCCTCGTAACAACCGGGACCGAGCCGCACAGCAACCTCTAAACAAGCCACCTCAAACACCCAGCGTTCCCCGCCATCTTCACCCAGACTGTCGCCAATCTTTGTGAGAATGGACGGCATATCCTGCTCCTCCGTGACCACCACCTCTGCTTCCGGGAGCAACATGTTGAGAAACAGTGCTGCCCACTGCCGTTGCACGTCAATGGGGATTGTGTTTAATGTTGAGCAATGCGGGGTTTTCACCCATTCGTCATGTGAACGATGCGTCCCGTGTGAAACGTGGTGTGGCCAGTGCTTGATAGCATAGCGTTGAATGGGATGAAGTGGGGAGGACGAGGTCTGATTTGACAACGGAGGCGGAAGGGTAATGATTTGGTTGAGACAGGGCAGCCCTACTGCTGCGTGACAGTCGAACATTGAAATTGCGAACACATTCTCCGCTGGTGCCGCCTGGATGTAGTCGAGGAAGGACAGATGGAAAAGGGTTGATGCTGGGTGGATCATGTTTGACGAGCCTGTAGGTGGCAACCGTGTCTGCAAAGCGGAGAGTGTTGACCGGATGCTAGCTACGACGTGAGGGCGCATTCCAACTAACAAACAAAAGTCATGGGCTGGAAGAGCCTCTTGAAGGACCATTGTTGCGCCGAGATAGCTACGCAGACGTTTCTGGTCTTCGACCGAGGGAAACAGCCGAATGATGGCGTCGCGATACAGTTGCGCGAGCTGCTCTGTGCTCCCGACCTTCTGCTCTTCTGCGAGGATTCCCGAGAGAATTTCATGCGGGGTGAAATCGCTGAATTTATGGGAGAGGAGAGAACACACAGTCGCTCCCCAGACAAGGAGCCCGCCTGACATCCCCGCAAGCTGATCAACCTGGCGGTCGCTAGGCTTCCTCCGATGATCCCAGTCGATGCTCTCGAAATGGTGATTGAAATAGTCCTTCACCACCTCTTGCGGTACGGGACGAAGGGGGTATGAATGACTTGAGATCCTCTCGATACCGCGTAAGCGGGAAGTGTGCGGATCTAGCCGACTCGTGATGATGAACTTGACAACAGCGGTCTCAGAGTTGAGATGAGCGAGGGCCTCAATGAATGGGGGATGATCTCGCCATTCGTCAACGGCATCGACGATGATGACGAGTGGTTCCGGGTGGTTCAGCAATCGTAATGGCTTGAGGATGTACCCCTCCAGTTGGTTCTCCAGCGAGGTAGCGTGACACTGGTTGATTGCTTCCACAATCTTGGAGATGGCTCGTGGATGGATACTACCGATCTCATGAGCCAGCGTCTTGATTATCGTCTCTGGTCCGGACGTATCGGGCGAAAATGCACCTATGAAGGCCGAAGCGGCCAACTGACCAGCCGACCGAAGCTCGTCCGAGAGGTGGGCAACGAGCGTGGATTTCCCGACACCGGCAGGTCCATGAATACATAGGACAAGGTCCTCCGAACTCGATATCCATTCGACTGAATTCTCGACATCTGGCTTCCGACTGTTAGGTAGATATTTAGCGCGTCTCCCGCTCATATCTGGATGCTTTGGTAGTCCGTTGAACCGCCATTGTTCTGCCGTAGAAATTGAGTATCCCATTGTCCAGGAAAGAGAAGTCGATTCATGACACACCGTTATCATTGTTTATAGTCAAGTTCCTCATTCGAAAATGATGAGCTCCCTGGAGGAAAGATTGACTAGGCGATGCAGCCCGGACGTTGTGTACTTGAGACCTGCTTGTGGAAAGGGCTGATCCACCCTGCACAGGTGCATAGAGAGAAATGGAGGACGTTTGGGGATGCTGTGCATTGTATAGCCTGCGATCGACGAACTGCCCATCGTCCCACTGTGCTCCATCGGCGGCAGGCCACAGGTGAGGGGCAGCTTTGGCCATGGACGGTGGTGGTGGTAGCAATGGTGTTGGGCTTCCGGTCACATCGGTGGGTGGAGGAGGACAGAAGTTCGGATCCCAGGAATAATAGGGCGGAGTAAAGGCTGGTTCGACGTGTGAAGGATGTGCTTGTGGGAGTGAAGCATGTGCATGGAACAGAGGTGGCCCAACCATCGGGCTGCTGCTTTCCCCAGGAGGTATCCTGCCAATCGGTCGGGAAGGCGATGGTCGACATTGAGAGTTCTGGATATGCGTTGCTGTCCCTGATACTTGGATTCGACCTTCTGCGACAACCTCATCCTCCCCACAACTGCTGGACGGTGGTGGATATGAATCAGAAGAGAGGGAATTGGAGCCGGGACTGGCGGGTCGGTTTGGCATTGGTCTCAAGGTGGAGGCAGGAGCAAAGGTGTGAAGGGCACGCTCACAACCTGACTATTGGAGGAGTGACGTCACTCACTGACCATTTGCGTGTAGAACTCACTTGTCCTAGGTCATTTATTATTTGCCAATGCGTCTATTGAGTTCAAAGGGTTGGCAGTGCCGATATCACACAGGCCGTGGCCGATGAAGCCAACTGAACTCCCGCGTTGTGAACTTTTAATAGAGAGAAAGGACTTGGATGGGTGGTTTTGCAGACTCGCGAGAGAAATCAGTTGCAGATGAGATGGTGGAAGAAAGAAATTTGGCAAAGCCCCAACCCAATGGAATCAGTCGGATCGCTCGGTGACCAAGTCCTTGACTGCTGGCTTCCAACATTCTATTCGCCGTTGTCGTTGTCACCCGAGTGAAAGCGCTGGATTCAAGAGATTTCAAGGACGGTTCCATCGGACGAAGACGCAAAACGTGACTTTGTAAGCTACATTTTCTCTGTGTATACTATTTCTCTCGTTTAGGCTACCCTAGTCTCCCGTAGCCAGACTGACCATGTAGGTTCTCCAAAGTGAAACATGGGCCAAAGAGTCGTCGAATGACTATGTTCTTCGGAGAAACAAATGTGACTGACCTGTATTCCACTTGTTAAAATCGGCAATTTTCTCCCCCTGATCTGCAGGTACCGGATGCATTTCTACTTCCGTCTCCGAGATGACCCTGTAACGCTCTATCCCTCCAGCATCTTCGTCTGTCACCAGTCGATCGCCTGGTGCAAGCCGTCGTCGATTCTGTGCGTGGTACGGTTGAATGGGCGATGTTTTGTGAGCGAAAAGGTGAGCGATGACGATTCAAACTTCAAAGGAAAGGAGTCGGCCTCTTTGTTTTTGAAATTTAGTTGCTTCTTCATCGTCGACGTTGTAACTATGGTCATCTGGCGCGAGCTCTCATCAGAGCCTACGTGCGTCGTTTCAAGCGCTAAGGTTGTCGCTGAACGTTTTGTTATGGTCTTTAATCGACGTGATGCGAGAAGTACTGACATACTGGCTGTGCGCAGAAGGATCTGGGGTTTTTTTGAGTGGTCGAGTGCTGGTTTTCGACTCGAGAAAGATAAAGAGGACAACTTGAGAACGTGGTTTCGCGTCGAAAAGAAATAGGAAGGCAGTCGAAGCGAGAGAAATGTTGGCATCTGATGCCCCTATTTGACGGTTGCCCAATCGGATCTGCCCGAGTGATCCGTTGCTCTGCCAATCCGCGCTTTCACCGAATCCACCTTCTTCTCGTGGCCATCTTCTCTACACCCAGGCCTGGATATGATAACACGCCTTGGTCGTTTGAACCCTGCTCTATTGCTTGCTTTTTCTCCCCCAGATTTTACAAAGACGCATATGGCACTGGACGAGTCGAAGAACTTGTACGTATTCCTTCCCACTCATACCACCTTTCACTGTTATCTGATGCATCATCACACACTTGCTCCTACAGCACCCTCCCGCTTCTCCCCCCTCTCCCCTTCAACCTCCCTACGCCAGCATGCCTGTCCGTGTAGTACTCTGGGAATCCGCCACCCGGCCGTGACCTCACACTCCCTCCTGTCTTCACCCACTATCACCCATCTCGTGCACGAAGCCCAAAGCCTCAACGCCAACCCCGCCACAATCGCGAAATTCTGGAAAGCTGAAAACACGGGGACAGTGAAATTCATGGAACATTATCCATGCAGACAAGGTGACTCACATTACAGCTAGGCATCAATGGTTCACTTCCGCGTGTGCGCAAGAAGAGCTCATTGTGAACGCGAGGAAGAAGGGGGGAGAAAGAATTATATCGGGTCACCTTCGAGCAGCGAGGGACCTATGCGGTGCAAGAAGCGACGAGCACAGTGTGATTCCAGTGTTGATTGCCATGGGTTTGACGTCATCCAGGGCATGTGCTCTTCGAGCTGAGCACTTATGTATCACACCCACCCTCTGGCTGACCACCATTTTCTCTTTCTCTTAGTTTCGCTGAATTACAAGTAATGAGGTAGATTGAAATGAGTGGAGTTCTGGGCAATGGTGGACTAAGTTATAAGAGAAAACAGAATCCAATGTCGCTGCGAAAACGAGAGCAAACAACTATAATCCGTCCCCGTTCGAGTCCTCTCCCCGTACATCATCTTCCGTTCGCCATTCGTCGAGTTCTCGCTTCAAAACTTCGATTTCCGAACGGTCCGCTTCATCTCCGGTGAGTTCAAAACGAATTTCCAAAAGGGCCGCAATGCGTTTGACATAGTGAGCTCGATATCGACGCCCAGGGGGACAAAGAACAAGAAGCTCGCGGCGAAGCTGGATAGCTTCGTCGAGAGTCTCAATTTCCCCCTTTCGCTTGTGATGAGATCTCAGAGCAAGGGCGAGCCTGTCGAGACACGAAAGCCGGTCTAGGTGGGTTACCGGCAGGAGTGCAAGCGCGTCACGAAGAAGCGAAATGCCCTCGTTCAGGGTATTGGGATCATTATTGCACTCGTAGAGCAACCGGAGAGCGTATCCAAGGTTGTTCAGCGATGAGGGCCGCTCTATGTGGGGTACTGGCCGAGCTGCCAGCGCGTCACGATGATACGAAATGCTCTCGTTCAAGGCATTGAGGTCACCACTGTACACAAAGAGTGATTGAAGAGTACAGCCCAGGTGATCAAGCGACGTAGACCGAGATGGATGGGATACTGGCATGGATGCGAGCGCGTCACGAAGATGCAAAATGCTCTCTTTCAGAGCGTTGAAGTCGTCATTCCGACTGAAGAGATCCCGGAGTGCATCACCAAGGTTGAGGAGTGATGTAGCCCGATCTGGATGAGGGGCTGGCCGGAGTGCGAGCGCGCCACGATGATGCAGAATGCTCTCGTTCAGAGGATTGAGGTCATCACTGTGCTCAAAGAGGGTCCGGAAAGCAATCCCGAGATTGTCGAGCAAGAAAGACCGATCTGGGTGGGACGCTGGCAGGAGTGTAAGCCCTTCTCGATAGTGTGAAATGGCCTCGTTCAGGGCATTGAGGTCACCATTCCGCCTGAAGAGAGTGTTGAGTCCACCACCAAGGTTGGTGAGCGACAGATACCGATCTGGATGGGGGACTGGCTGAAGTGCAAGCGCATCACGATGATGCGAAATGCTCTCGTTCAGGGCATTGACGTCGCCGTTGCACTCATAGAGTCCCCAGAGAGCATTGCCAAGACTGCTAAGCCCCGAGGACCGTTCGAGATGGGAGGCGGGGAGGAGTGCAAGTGCATGTCGAGAGGCCACGGCTGATTCCTCGTACATCTTGGCACTGCCGGTCTTCTCGCCCATTTCGTAGTAGGATTCTTCCAGTTTGGACCAGGCCTCGTAAGAACCGGGACCAAGTCGCACAGCAACCTCCGAACAAGCCACCTCAAACACCCAGTGCTCCCAGCCATCTCGGCGCAGACTACCGCGAACCCTTGTCAAAATGGATGTCATATCCTGCTCCTCCGTCACCACAGCCTCTGCCTCTGGAAGCAACGTTTTAAGAAACAGTGCTGCCCACTGCCGCTGCACGTCAATGGGAATTGTGTGTAATGTTGAGCAATGCAGGGTTTTCACCCATTCATCATGTGAACGATGCGTCCCGTGTGAAACGTGGTGTGGCCAGTGCTTGATAGCGTAGCGTTGAATGCCATGAAGTGAAATGGACGAGGTCTGGTTCGACAGCACAGGTAGAAGCCTGGTGATCTGGTTTAGGCAGGCCAATGCGACCGCTGCGTGACGGTCGAAAATTGAGATTGCGAACACATTCTCTGCCGGTGTCGCCCGGATGTAGTCGAGGAAAGACAGATGGAAAAGGGTTGATGCTGGGTGCACCTTGTTCGATGAGCCCGTAGGTGGCAACCGTGTCTGCAAAGCTGACAATGCCGACTGGATGCTAGCCACGACGTGAGGACGCATTCCAACCAACATACAAAAGTCATGGGCCGGAAGAGCCTCTTGAAGGACCATTGTTGCGCCGAGATAGCTACGCAGACGTTTCTGGTCTTCGACTGAGGGAAACAGCCGAATGATGGCGTCGCGATACAGTTGCGCGAGCTGCTCTGTGCTCCCGACCTTCTGCTCTTCTGCGAGGATTCCCGAGAGAATTTCATGCGGGGTGAAATCGCTGAATTTATGGGATAGGAGAGAACACACAGTCGCTCCCCAGACAAGGAGCCCGCCTGACATCCCCGCAAGCTGATCAACCTGGCGGTCGCTAGGCTTCCTCCGATGATCCCAGTCGATGCTCTCGAAATGGTGATTGAAATAGTCCTTCACCACCTCTTGTGGTACGGGACGAAGGGGATATGAATGACTTGAGATCCTCTCGATACCGCGTAAGCGGGAAGTGTGCGGATCTAGCCGACTCGTGATGATGAACTTGACAACAGCGGTCTCCGAGTTGAGATGAGCGAGGGCCTCAATGAATGGGGGATGATCTCGCCATTCGTCAATGGCATCGACGATGATGACGAGTGGTTCCGGGTGGTTCAGCAATCGCAATGGCTTGAGGATGTACCCCTCCAGTTGGTTCTCCAGCGAGGTAGCGTGACACTGGTTGATTGCTTCCACAATCTTGGGGATGGCTCGTGGATGGATACTACCGATCTCATGAGCCAGCGTCTTGATTATCGTCTCTGGTCCAGACGTATCGGGCGAAAATGCACCCAGGAAGGCCGAGGCGGCCAACTGACCAGCCGACCGAAGCTCTTCCGAGAGGTGGCCAACGAGCGTAGATTTCCCGACACCGGCGGGCCCATGAATACATAGGACGAGGTCCTTCGAGCTTGATATCCATTCAACTGAATTCTCGACATCTGGCTTCCGACTGTCAGGTAGGTATTTGGCGCGTTTCCCGCTCATATCCGGATGCTTTGGGAGTCCATTAAATCGCCATTGTTCTAACGTAGAAAGCATGAGTACCCCATTGCCTAGGAAAGACGACTTGTCAATAGGACACACCGCTATCGTTGTTTATAGTCAAGTTCCTCATTCGAAAATGATGAGCTCCCTGGAGGAACGATTGAGTTGGCGATGTAGCCCGGATGGTGCGCACTTGAGACTCGCTTGTGGAAGGTACTGATTCACCCTGCACAGGTGTATGGAGAGAACCGGATAAGGTTGGGGGGTGCTGTGGATTGTACAGCCATCGTTCGACAGGCTGCCCATTGTCCCACTGTGCTCCATCGGCGACAGGCCACAAGTTAGGAGCAGCGTTGGCCATGGATGTTGGTGGTGGCAGCGATGCCGTTGAGTTTCCAATCACGTCAGCGTATGAAGGAGAGCAGGTGTCCTGATCTTGAAGATAACGGGACGGAGGAGAGACTGGTTCGATGTGTGGAAGCTGGGGCCGTGGGATTGGAGTATCTGCATGATTAAGCGCTGGTCCAACCGTCGGGCCACCATCGCTTGCCCCGGGATGCATCTCACCACTTGGTCGGGAAGGAGATGGTCGATATTGAGAGTTTTGAATATCTGTTGCCGTCCTTGCTACTTGAATTGGACCATCTGGGACGGTCTTGTCGTCCCTACGACTGCTGGACGGTGACAGTCGTGGATTATAGGGGTAGGAATCAGAGTCATCACCTGCGCGCCCCTTCGACATCGGTGTCAAGGTGAGGGCAGGAAGAAAGCTGTGAAGGGCACGAGGCGTCCGCGCATCACGAGGAATCGTGTTAGGCGCTTACGACCTCTTTAGGCTTGTGGGATCACAGAGCCAGTGCAGCGCAAGTTGCGAAAGTCTGCACAACACCGCGTTGGATACTTTGGCAAAACCTTCTGCGGCATCCGACAGCTGCAACCTTTTCAACCGTCAATCTGCTGGTGTACAGGGCCTAGGAATTGACCACAGCGCGAACCGTGAGGGCAGCGGCAGCAGAAAAGAGAGCAGCGACAATATTTCCTCAGCCTGAGATTACATGCATCATTGCATTTAGATTCGCTAGCTTATTAAATAGAAGTGTCCCTTGACGTTTACAGAGCCCATCGAAAGCTTTTTCCGCACTTTGAGCCGAAGACTACGTGAACAATATAAGCGTAACTCAGTGCCAATAGTGGATGTGATGCATGACTAGGACTAACTAGCCCATCGTCTTGCTGCGAGACTTGCGCAAGTTTTGTATAGAACCCGGATTTAAACAACTGAGCTGAAAAACCAGCGTTCTGGCTATCCAGAACCTCCAACCTCACACCTAGGGCGGCCAGAGCTGAGACGATAGTTGGACGTCGACGATAGGCGAGATTGTTGGCATTTGATGCCCCTATTGGGCGGCCGGCCAGTCCAGATGATCCGTTGCTCCGTCCGGTCCAAGCCTTTACCAACTTTTCACCTTCATCGGTAAATCTGGGCGGATCTGATTTGACGTTGCAGCCATCACGAGGGTCCAATACCCCTGGTGGACGGATGCAATCGCTTGCGACGGGTTGTGATGGGAGGACGACGTTGTGGTAGCGTTATGACCAGGTAGCAATTCTTGCGGTGGGGGTGCGATTGCAGGATAATCAGTGTGAGAGGGTTATACCTTTAATTTAATAAATGCAC
>SDEE01000219.1:0-67846 GCA_004126415.1 Candolleomyces aberdarensis
AGTAGTGTATGCAGAGGTATCTGGTGCAACAATAAGCAGAGAAATGGTATACTGTGAGTGAGAGGTACAATCGATGTGTTTCGTGCACCATGGGGGCACAACAATCAGAGTGTATTGTTGCACTAATCCGGCAGGGCCAGGTGGTACACTTGCCCTCCAAAATCAAACGACAATACTTGTCCTCGAATTCCTTCACTCGGTCCAAGAGCTTCCGCAAGGTATCGCCATAAGGTGGGGCACCCCATATCTCGATGGCCTGATCGAAAGCTCCCCGAACAGTTTTGCACAAGGAAAGCGTTTGCTTGAGCGGAACGGTGCCCGTCGCACACATACATTCCAGCGCTTTCACGAGGCAACGGACATGAGACTCGTCATCTTCTGGGAAACTTTTAGCAGCCAACAGGTAGTACTGCGAGGCCTTTCTGATACTTGGCGTCCTTTGAAGGTCGCCAGGAGCAGATCCCACGGCCTTCTGAAGATAGGTCCACCCGAGTACGCTGCAACGAGGGTCAGAACGATCTGGATTCGGTCCTTTCAGACGCTCACCTCAGGGCAGTGCCCTTGGGATACAACCAATAAGCGAGRGAGAGAAGTAACATGTCGGACGGAAGAGTGTCCGAGTTCACGTCATTGACGATGTCCTCAGCCAATTGGATCAGCTCTTCATGGGTAAATTCGGTAGCCCCATAACGGTAGACACTCTGAAATGATATCGATAGTGACTTGGTCCAAGTTGGCGGATTCTATACACAAGATACGCACCTCTTGCATAGTCTCGAGGAAAATCATCTTGACGGACCTTATGAAGCGCCTTTCGAATATGAATCCTCGATCCCCCATTGGAATGTCGGGCCACTGGTTCCTCCCCCACTCCAGCACTTCCAGGGCGTTCATAAATATCTTGCGAGAGAGGTCGAAATGACCCATCTGCTGGCCCCGATACCACGCAGTGAAGATCCAGATCCTATGACGTTGTATGTCAGTCATCTGAAATCTTCCAAGGCAAGCTGACATGGAGTACCTAATGGTGACGTCCAGAGCTGCTCGAACTGAGTCCCAACCCTCAGCTTCCAGTCTTTCCGTCGCCTCTTTCTTGATACTGGTAGGCCCTCCAGATTCGACCCATCCTCTGAATAATCGATTTTCCAATTCGGCTAGTATGGGTTGGTTATCCAAGCGAAAGGTTGACGAATAGAATGAAATCCAACCTTGCTTTCGAAACTGAGCGGGAAAGGTGGGCCAATTTCTCATTCCACAGACTCGCTTGTCGGTAAGAATTGAGTTTGAGAAGTAGTGAAAGACCTAGACAATTGAGAGAAAAATTTGAGCTGCATTTTAGACCAAAAATACTTGAGCGCCACCTACACCGAGAGGGACTATTCGTAGTTCTTCGCCTTGAGCATTCTTGTCAAGCCGCGGCATCTCGATGGTTAAGATCGCCTTACGTAGCTCCTGGGTGTGTGTGGATCAGCCACGTTGAACTTACCAAGTATATGACCACGAACGCGTACCTCGTACGCGGAGTGAACGAGAAAGACCTAGGGGGTATAGACACATCAGTGAGGTCCTTTGCTCCTTTCACTCCAAGCAGCAAGATGGCAGGGAACTCACACAAGATGGCTTTGTCTCCATTGACCTCTCAGCATCTGTCTTTCCGCACACAGCCTTAGTAGCCACATCCCAAAACAACTTACCCGACCTAAGAAGGTCGTCCGAAATAACAACCTGATTCGACTCAACCGTGGCCGTTGCAGCATTCACCTTGCTCAAGTCTTCCTCAAAATTCGCCTTGCTTGCCCGCTGTCCGGGTGATAATTCATCCAGGTTGGATAGAAATTTCAGCCCTCTTAGCAATTCGACACCAGCTGAAGACCCCTGCGGCCATTGCAAAGCGTGTCAGAATCAGTGAGGATCCAAGCATATAGCTCGAATAAATTGAGGGACGGATACGTACATGGGATGCGGCTGCGCGTCTGGCCCGAGCCTTTGCATACGCAGCTTTAAGTTCCGCAGATTCTTCGCCATCCCAGGAAACATCGAGATACCTGCAAAATCATCCACCAATCAACAATGTAGTTACGGTATATGATCGCAAAGAATGATCGACACTCACTCGCTGATAGCCGTAGAAATTTCAGCGCAGTTTGCATGAAGTGCGGTGTCGGTCGGATTGTTGTCAAGGGCCTCTGTGAGCTTCTGCACGGCGGCCAAGTATTCTCCTCGACGGAAGAGTTCATTTCCTTCCACCCTCAGGCGTTCTGCCTTGGCAATATCGATTCTATCTAGTACTTGGGACATGACTCCTCAATAATCAAGTAAGCTGATCAACGAGGCGCCGGGGAGGGGGGAATTTTCAGGAGCATTGACTTCTGTCGTATTTATACATTTTCGGAACGAGACACTGTATAGCAACTGGTCATGCATTGTCCACGAGACTTTTATGATTCTGCGACCCTTCGCAATGTAGGCCAAAGAATGAACCTAACTAAATGTGCCTATTGAATCGGTTTTAGTAACTTTCAATGGGCGATACTAGTACTACGGCTCGGAGCTCGGCAAGACTCTATATAGGAGCCGGCAGCATGCTGTACCTGGTAGATAGTGCGGAGGAGAAAGGCATTCGTCAACTTCGAGAGGGGTAAATTGCTACGAGCTCCGGCTCAAAAAATGGGATCGTATTCCACCTTTGAAGAAATTTCAAGCGTTTGGTGAAGCACTCCTCAATAGGCCCGTACAAAAAGGCTCGATGCCGACCTAAACGGAAGAATGCTGGTCCCATCAGCACATTGACGCCCACTGGCAGGCCCTGCGGAACCTTCTAAAACCGAAGCAAATGACGCGGGAATGAGGTGTTTGAAGGGTGGATTCCATATCCCCGTTGGTTCGACTGGCGGGACAGGATTGGGAACAGACAACCATTGCGGTGGAACTGCGGGATTGAAGTAAATCAAATTTCGGAGCGGGTAGCTCGGTCATAACTTATAAGGTCCAATTACAAGGCTTAGCGCCTATCTACCATGTCGTCGAAATCTCAACCATATGGCCAATATCCAATACAAAGGACAGGTGAGGGCAAGCGCTTACATCTACTGTACAGGTTTATCAGAAATAGTCGAACAAGTTGGAGTTAGAGAACCTTAGAATCGAGGTGAGAGGATAGAAGAAATGTGAGGAAAATTGAAACGAAATAAGGGATGACCGACACGCAATTGTGTCGCCTCATTCCCGGACCGCCGGTAATCTTCCACTGGCACTGTCCAAGGTACACCTCCCCTCCGAAATCAGCTTGCGATGCTCATCCTCGAAGGTCTTCACCTGGTTGCAGTCCCTCTTCATGCGCTCGCCGACAGGCATGGCACCCCATATCTCGATAGCTTGATTGAAAGCCTTTCGAATGGCGTCGCACAAAGGAAGCGTCTGCCTGAGAGGAATGGTGCCCGTGGCGCACAAACATTCCAGGGCCTTCACCAGGAAACGCACGTGGTACTCCTCGTCTTCTGGGAAATTCTTAGCCGCCAGCAGATAGTACTGCGAAGCTTTTCTCAAGGTGGACGTCCTTTGAGCGCCTTCGGGGGAGGAGTGAGTGGCCTCCATAAGATATGCCCATCCGAGAATACTGGAATGTGCGTCAATATAGTCCGGACAGGTAAATTTGTGATATGCTCCGAACCTTAACGCAATGCCCTTGGGATACATCCAATAAGCAAGGCGGTGGCCGAAAAACATATTCGGTAGATACGGGTCCGAGTCCGCATCGTCGACTATGGCTTCGGCGTATTTAATCAGCTCTTCAAAGGTGAATTTGGTAGGCCCATTGCGGAATATACTCTAAGGTCAGATGGTCCATGAATGAGCCAACTCGGAATTGTCCACGTAAAGATACGCACCTCGTGCATTGCCTCGAGGAGCATCAGCTTGACACCCCTGATGAAGTTCTTTTCGAAAATGGTACCTCGATCGTCTTTTGAAACGTCAGGCCACTGATTTCGGCCCCACTCCAGCACGTCCAGGGCGTTCATGAGCATCTCGTGAGCGAAATCGAAATGGCCCGCGAATTGGCTCCGAAGCCACGCAGTGAATATCCAGATCCTGCGGAGGCTATCAGTCTCCGTCAAATATTCCGAAGTAAACGGACGCGAACCTGATTGTGACAGCCAGGGCCGGTCGGACGGCGCCCCAGCCCTCAGCTTCGAGCCTTTCCGGCGCCTCTTTCTTGATCGTTGCGGGTCCACCAGACGCAGCCCACCCTCGGCAGAAACCATTCTCCAACGTACCTGCAGGTGGACTGGTGAGAAAAGCAAAATCATGATAAAGAGTAGGGATACAAACTTTGCTTTTGAATCTTCTCCTCGAAGTCAGCGAGTCTCATTCCAAAGACGCGCTTATCGGCAAGAACTGCGTTTGAGATGTATTCAAAGACCTAGAAAATTCAACATGAGCGTGCAATCGTTGACCCGAAGCCTTTCAGCACGACTGACCGTGACCGAGCCTCTTAATGATTCTTGACCTTGCTCATTCTTTACAACTTGTATCTCGTCCAAATGGGACATCGCCGTATTTAAGTCCTGAATGTAGGACATATCAGCCTGAGCCAACCAAGGGTTCGCTAAAGGATTCGACGAAAAGTGCATACCTCACGCGCATAGTGAATAAGGTAGATCTAGACGATGAAGATATCATATCAGCACGGTCCTTTCCTCCTTCAACTCCAAGCAGAACTGGAGTTATAGCGAACACACTCACACAAGACGGCTTCGACTCTGGCGGACTCTCCGCGATCGTCTGTTCGTACTTCGCCTTCGCCACATCCCAAGGCAACCTTCCCGACTTGACGGCGTCTTCCGAGAGAGCGAATCCGCTCGTCTCAACCTTGCACCTCTCGGCTTTGGACTTCTTCAATCCGGCTTCAAAGCTCTTCTTCATCGTCTCCTGCACGGGGGTCAGCGTATCCAGCTTGGACAGACATTCCAGCCCTTTCTCCCAAGCGTCAATGCACTCGGGCCAAGCCTGCAAAGACTGCGAAACGCCTCAGTGAGTACATAGAAAACAAACGAGGAAAAAACCATACGCACATGGCAAGTAGCCGCGAGCCTGCCCCAAGCCCTCGCATACGTAGGGTCGAGTTTCACAGCCTTTCTGCAATCCCAAGTAGCGTCAAGGTACCTGCCACAAACCGCATCAGCCTCAATTTTATCCTACGCGGGAGTAGGAAGGCGCCGAGCAAATCAAATATACTCACTCGTACTTGGCCAAGTAAACCGCAGCGCGATTCGCATAAAGTATAGCATTGTCGGGACGCTTCTCAATAGCTTCAGTGAATTTCTGCTTGGCGGCGTCGTATTGTCCTCGACTGTACAGGTCGTTGCCTTCGGCTTTCAAACGTTCAGCCTCGGCAATATTGATATCGGCGCCCTGTTCTCGGGACATGTCAGTCGGACTCGAAGATAACTTTGGGGTCAAGTTATGCTGGCTAGTGAGGAGTGGGTGGACGATTTCTGGGGTTCAGTTTGCTCCCGCTGCATTTATACAGGAGACTCAGTTCGGGAGCAGGAGATTGAGAGGAGGGATTGGATGTGACCACGCCGCTGAATTAGGACAAAGTTGAGACGTGAACCCTGCAGCATTTGAATTCATCGGTTGAACGACCCTGACCACATTGACACATCGACTTGAAATGGTCAGGCTACAAACCTCCGACACATTGAATCTCAGCCACGGGATTGCATGGGGTACTCGCTTTGACTTTTGTGAGTGGTATAAGGGCATTGCATTGCTCTCTGCTTTTAATTATAATGTAACAAATCCACAGCACCTCCCCACTCGTGGAGGCGCCACAGGTGAACGACCAGGAACGTGCAGCTAAACTACGTACGAAACGGACCCAAAAGCTCGACGGTGATCAAAACAACGGATAGGGTACTCGAGGGGGGGAAAACCAGGTGCCAGTCGCGCGATGTAATTCGGAATAAGGATAGGGACAACAACAACCACTCTCGGCCAGCTCAGATCGAATTCAGGAAAAGTCAGCCCAAAGCGAATTTACTTTCGCTTCTTGACCTTCTCCTCTTCCTTCTTGGTCTCGCCAGCGGGAGCGACGGGAGCAGTCTCGGCCTTCTTCTTGTCGTCCGGAGTCACAGCGTCGGTCTTCTTGGCGGACTATAAAAATTGATTAGCTGTTGCATCTATGAGTGATTTAGTCAATCACATACCTTAGTAATGACAGGCTTGGAGGCACCGCCGACGAGGCCAAAGAGAGCACCGATCATACCGAAGAGAGTGAAAATGAGACCAACGAGGACAGCACCAACCTCGGGCTGTGACTGGAAGGCCTCGACAGGGTTGGACTTGGCGATATCAATGAAGTCGAAGAGGTTGGAGCGGATCCACTCAATGGGGTCTTCCCTGAAGGAAACCTTGTCGTCCTCCTCCTTCTCGTCCTCGGCAGGCTTGTCAGCGGCAACCTCAAGGGGCTTCTTGACCTCGAAGGTCTCAGCGGCAAGCTTCTTGGCGTCGTCGACGGAGTGACCGATGTAGATGTTGTCGAACAGGATGTCCTCGGTCATGGTCCAGAGCTCGATACCGACACCGCCAATCTTGGGGAGGGTCTTGACGGGAACCTTTTCCTCGAAGAAGTCGGGGTTGGCAATCTTGGCGGGCTTCCACTCGCCCTTGTATGCAGGGTTGTCGATGAGAGGAGCGGCCCACTTGCCACGCCAGAGAGGGTTGACCTTCCAGGGACGTTCCCATTCACCGCATCCAGGTGCTTCCTTGCACTTGGGGTTGGGAACAGTGGGGGCGACCCATTCACCGTCTTCCTCATCGTCCCATTCCTCAGGCTTGGTGGCGTCTAAAAGAGGTGTCAGCACGGAGAACCACCAGCAACGGTAACAAAGCAACTAACCTGGGTCAGGGACAGTGGGTTCCTCATTGTCCAACCAGCCCTCGGGCTTGACGGCTTCCTCATCCTTGATTTCGTAGGGTGCGTCCTCGTCCCACTCTTCGGGCTTTGCTTCCGTTGAGCAACATATACTGGCCAACTTTACAAGTGACATACCTTCTTGGCCTCAGGGTCGGGAATCTTCTCCTCGTCAACCCAGTCGTCAGGCTTAGAGTCGGTGGGATCGTCGATCTCCTTGGGTGGGTTGAAGGGAGGCTCGAAGTCCTCGAGAAGGGAACCAGTCTTCTCAGTCTGGCCGTTGACCAAGACGTTGTAGGTGTTGTTGGGGCTATAAATGTTCATAAGCGCCGGCTCGCCAAACCACAGCAGAAAGTATACTCACTGGAGAACGAGGGTATAGAGGTTCGTCAACTTCTCAATGGAAGGATGAGGAGCAAGCTTGAGGTGCTTCTCCTCAACAGCGCCGGTCTTGGGGCTCTTGTGGCGAACAATGAAGTGCACCTACACCGCCAAGGGTCAGAAAGGGTCTGGGCGAAGCGAGAATAATCACGCGTACCTTGGTACCAGGGCAGGTAAGATCGGGACCGAACATGACAACCCAAGGTGTCGTGTCCGAGAATTCCTTGCCGGAAGTCTGGAAACCATCTTCGAGGAGCTTGAGGTAGCCACCACCGCAGTTGCCGCCCTTTTGGTACTTCACTTCGTATTGGACAACCAAGGGCTGTTTCTTGAAGTCGATAGGCTTAGGGAAGGGTGCAGAGATAGCGTGGTGGGCGGCCTTGCTCTTCGCAACGAGACCCTTGTCGCCCTCAACGAAGGAGCTCGAAGGGTCTTCGACCGACCATTGACCGACATAGCTGAAAGTCTCGCCGCCGACGGGGGTCTTCTTCGTTGCCTCAGAAGGTGTCCACCGGGTCGACCAGTCATCCGTGAACTGTTCAAGGAAGGGTGCCTTGACAGCGGTACGCTATACGACGGACCTGGGGTTAGAACACACTGTCGGGGACGGCGGGGAGGTATACGACATACGGAGAAGGTGGGCTTTGGGGCGTCGGTGTTGGCCAACGCGCCAGAGGCGGCGACGACGAGGGCAGCAGAGAGCGTTACGCTTCGCATTGTAAACGAAGGACCAGAACGAGGGAGAATGAGATGAAGAGCAGTAATTCGTGCACAAATCCTAAATACCCCGTCATCCCTGACACGCATACGTGGCATTCTTCTGGCAGACGTATCGCTCCCATGGTCACGTGCAACTCGGAATATTATTATCTCCATTCGACAGCACCGAGCTCTATCTACCGATTACAAACGCCCTCATCCCAGCAGGTCAGCATGTCCAGACGCGGAAAGCGCAAGCTAGCGACGGCGTCAGCATCCTGCACAACACAGGGCCCAGGAAAGACATACCACAAACTCATCGTCGAGATACTTGGACACAGCGATCTGGTCTCCCAATCCCTTTCTTCGCCGAGTTTTAAGCACGAGGTCGCGTGCCAGAGCCTGACCAGACGCAGGTTCCAGTGGCCGAAGCTTGATGGTCGCGTCCGTGGGATCACCTACGAAGAGTTCCCCAATGTTAGTCGGATACAATATCTCCGGAGAACGCAGTCCATTTTTTTCCCACCTGGAACGACAGACCAGTGGTCGAAGACCTGGAGGCAGAACGCTTGACCCTGGGTCGCAGTTCTCAGATCCGTTTCAAACCCATTCGCGTCTATCACAGGAATCAATGCCTTCACCGTGTATAACGGCGACCCAGCCTTCGGTATGTCCTGTGTTACGTGGCCACGACGCCGAGCCAACACCGTGTAGACTGCCGAAATGCAGTCTGACGGCGCCTGCACCTCGACGTAATACACAGGTTCCATTAACCGTGGCGTAGCCTGCGCTTCTCGTTAGAACACATGATGGAATTCATTCGGGAAAGACATGACAACTCACCATCAGGAAAGACGAATAGCAGACACGACGGGCTGTAGGCACGATCTGTCCTCCTCCACGGAAGATAGGTTCTGGAGCCAGGGTAGCATCGAGCAGCCTGAATTTTACATTTCGCATAGCTAGTGTAGTATGCCATGATCAGCCTGGCACGGCGCATCAAAAACCACTCTCAACTCACGTTCGTCGCAAAGAGGGCCTTCACGTGCGCCCCACTGGAATCCTTGCTTGATATGTTCTTTGACAGTGCCCAATAGCTTCTTATCAATCTATATAGGATAGGTGAGTTCAAGTGAATGGAGAAACGAGCCCCTGAGACCACGAAATACACACCTGGGAAGGAAGCGTGTCGTCGAGGAGAATATTCGGCCCACTAACATCCGGACCAAACGCCCATATTGAGCGTGAAGCAAGCAAATCCCACTGATATTTCTCCTCGAAGAACTTGCCCCGCTCCTTCGCAGTCATTCTCATGTTGACACGTCCACGTTCGATGTCCTCGGCAATACCTCGCTCCAGTGGTTCTGCGATCATAGTGATCTTGTTCCTACGGACATAAAGTTAAAAGGACGCGTAAAAGGAGATACGTCATAAGAAACGGGCTTACTTCTTGTTCGGTGTATCCGCGTAACATTTGAGTGCGCTGGTTTCGAGAACCGTTTCGCAGAACTTGACCACCGGATCCGACACCTTGATCTCAATTTCCGAGAAGAGTTTTCGCAAGTCGTGCATAACGCTGTCCAGGTACAACTCTCCAGTTCCAATGAGAACATGTTCACCGCTTTCTTCGACTTTCGTGGAGATCAGGGGATACGACTTGTTGATACTTCGAAGGCCAGCAAGCATCTTGGGCAGCTCCGAAGGTGCGATAGGTTCGATTGCAATTTTCAACACTGATTCGGTATAGTGCCTGATTGGTCGGAATGTGTGGAGGTCGTCGTCAATGTTGGCCGCAGCAAGTGTGGCGGTCTTGGATATCAAAGCGTCGACCCCTCCAATCAAGACAAGGTTTCCTGCTGGAACTTCGTCTGTCGGGATGAAGTATCTGCAACAAATGAGTCGACGAAAAAGGAGCAAACAGAGGCCTGCTCACCTCGCCTCGCTGATCCAGATGTCTTCAACAGTCGCCATCATCATGTCTTCTTCGTCCTCTGGTGAATAGCCCTCGCCGAGTACCTTCAACTCCTGCCCCTTTCTCAACTTCCCACTGATGATACGGCCAAACGCCCTGAAAGATTGCGCGTCGGTGGTATGGTACAGCTTCGACACTTGCACCATCAAGGGACCTTCAGGATCGCACTCCTTCATGCGCGAGACGAGCTCAGAAGTCTGGGGGCCAGTGTACGTTGCTTGAACCTGAAAAATCTTGTCAATGAGCTGCTAACAAGGGGCATGCGATTGCACTCACCTTGTCAGCATTGCTTTCCACGGGCGACGGGATATGATTGACAATGATATCGACGAGTCCGGTAGCAGGTCCAAAGAATTGGTCTAACACCACCTTCAAAAGAGGCCGGGTATCCATCTTGTACAGTACCGTTTTCAATGTGATACCGAGCGAGCGAAGGGTTTCCTTTAGGTCATCGGCATCTTCACTCAGCACATGGCTGTAAATCTTGTACAATGGGGTCAAAATGAATTTGACAAAGGTTCGCTCTGCTTCAGGGTCTTCTGCCTTACGTGTGAACTTGAGTTTGCCGTTATCCTTGTAGGTATAAATGTCTCCCCATAGACGATCGGCGAAGGACTTCACGTCGAAAGCACCTGCAGGACTGGTCAACGATGTTTATCCGCTTGAGTGCACGAAACGACATACCATATGTACTCGCGTACATTGTCGCAAAGGACTGCAGCGTGAAGCAATAACACATATCCGTACTCGCGAATGCGACATTCCCTCGCTCAGGACTCAACCTCAGCTCTGGGTCCGGGTCAATTCCACTAGTTGCACGGGGTTAGGTAGAGAGGGCGAAGGAGATACTCGAGACTTACCTAATGAAGGTATTGACTTCTTCAATAGTGTGTTTGATTTTGTAGTACGCGTCCGTGGGCTTGATTCGCAACTCAAGAATGAGTCTGTCAATTTTGTTTACCACAAGAGTGACTTTCACACCCTCTTGGATAGCGTGTCGCAGAACCATCTCTGCGCCAACCATGAGCTGAGATAGAGAACATCAGAGAAGACTAAAACAAGAGAAAGACCACGGCTCACTCCTTCCACCACGTCGACAACAAGGACAATCCCGTCCACTAACCGAATCGACGCGGCAACCTCGTCTGCAAAGTTGACATGACCGGGAGTATCGATGAAATGAAYGAGATGAGATTTTCCAGCGGTTGAKGAGAGAACGAGGGATATTGGTTGYGACTTGATAGAGATATCTCGTGCACGCGAAAGAATGTGAGTGTCGGTGTATCGAATCTGTACCAAAGCTTTCAAAAGAGKGTAAGRRAAASCTGAGTAGGACATACTTACCGGCTTGTCGGCGTCCCAAACGAGTTTATGGGTTTCATAAACGAGCATATCCAAGAGAGCCGTTTTGCCATGGTGCAAGTGACCAACAACGGCAACATTGCGAATCATTTCAGGGAAACCGGTCATGTTGAGCAGGAAYCTAGCCCGATGGTTASAGGRAAACRRTATAGACATCAWGAAYAAAACKTACCCCTTGTCAAAACGCGTCTCTGGCATATCCTTCTCCTCGACCGTCCATTTGCGCACTTTGACTGGAGCAACAATCGGTTCTGAAAGWGGCTGCGCGTCCTCTTCCTGAACCAGCGTTTCTACACCTTCTCCATACACGTCCGATGCAGAAGGGTAGTATTGCTTGTCCTCGTGAAGAATMAGCGCGCTTTGCGTTGGAGGCTCTGRATTTCKGTGAATGRTTTGTYGAGATACRYMCGGCARGCAATAYGCTCACCATCTACATCCATAGCACCCTCCTCTTCYACCTCTCGCATCGCCTCATCCTCATATCCTTCTAATGGCGCTGCTGCAGACGGGCCTGTCTCCCTGAGGAACTGGTTCTGCGGGACCTCTTCATCCTCATCGTCTGAATCCAGGCCGGCGCCAATATAGTTYCCGAATTCGTCGTAATCTTCGAACGAGGCCATTATAAACTAGGGTTTATTGGCGGANTTTTGGGAGTCTGGATGAAGCAAAGACTGCTGGAAAACCCAAGCAGYCGGAGAAGTAAGAATGAGGAGACGCGGTATGGCGTATAAAATCAAGAATACATTTTAGGAGCTTTGGTTGTGTGACGCGCCAGCATTTTTGAACTCCGTCTTTAGGTTCGCACAGRCGCGTCYGAAGCCTTTTCAACGGCGCGTTTCATCCTCWACYTGCGATAAATCTTCCAGTGCATCGCTTTTGAAGTAGCTTTGAAGAGTACTCGACGTCGGATGCGATTACTGAAGGGTCGCAGCACAGTAAGGAGATACCCGGTTTGCCAATTAGTCCTCATGGTGAACAATCTCTTCGGCTATACCTGCCTCTCCTAGTTATATAAAAGTTACAAACCAGACGCACTGTCTACTCCAACTAAGGAAAACGCCAGCTCACCCACTTCAGCAGACCCAGAGCGACCTCCCTGAGCAATTTTCGCTGAACTATCATGCCCCGAGAGCAGCCCATCGACATTGAAGGGGCGGAACGTCTCAAGACTCAAGGGAACGAGCTCTACGGCAGGAAAGACTACAATGCTGCCCATCGCAAGTACACCGAGGCGATCAAAAAGGATCCTAAAAATCCAGTTCTTTACGCAAACCGCGCTGCAACTTTGCTCGCAATGAAGAAGTTAGCATTTACTGTCTTCCTCAACTGTCGGAAGGGACTATTTGTTAACTTCTTTACAATAGGAACGCTGATGCGGCATTCGACTGTCAAAAGGTTCGCCTCCCTGGTGCTATGCTTAATCATGATGGTGGTTGACTCTGTCGTCTTGCAGGCCGTCGAGCTTGACCCAGCCTATGTAAAGGCTTGGGGGAGATTGGGAGCCGCTTCCCATGTAGGCCACATCGTGTTATCCTCCATACGAACCCGGGGCTCATYCRTCGTCTCTAGGCTCTGGCTGCTTGGGACAAAAGTCTTTACGCATGGCAAAAGGCCTTAGACCACTTACCCAAGGAGAACTTGTCACCGGAGCAGCAAAAGATGAAGACACAGTTCGAAGAAGGCCTGGCCAATGCTAAAGTTGSGCGAAAAGATATCAAAACAAGTCTCACTGCTATTTCTGCGGCCGGTATGCAATCTGGTAGAATGCCGTGGCAGAGGGCTGCCGCTTTGAAATCYCAGAAACAGGCRGTGCAGGTGYCATCCTGTGTAAGTATCTCCCACYAGGAGATAACACCGAAGCCTCGCTGCTGACTATCCGTCTCATAGATTTTTGTCGTTGACTCTGCTTATGAGGTANNNTNGTTGTTACGTTGCCTTTAGACTGTGAAACAGAGATGTCAATGGGGATCCAGGACTTCAAGGATGGAATGGAAGGCCTGGCGGAAACGAAAGTCCTTTCAACTGCGCCAGATGGTAAAGAGCTACTCTACGGCAGAACGAATGTGAGGATTAATGACTGAGTAGCTGTCTCGAATCACTGATTAATCTCGYYCTCTTAGGTCATCGAGTGCTTGGCCAACGCAATATTRACAGACCCCCGCGTTTTTACCACGAAGTCCCCCAATTTCCCTGACCAAGTTCTCAGACAATGTTTGTKAACTTACCTTCACTCWTCTTCCGAGCCGCGTRCTTGATCTGACTTGCRTATTGAAGGTATGTTCGAAAACGACATCCTCCAAGGGTGGGTCAACTCTGGGGGTCCTGCAATCGTGAAGAAGGAAGCCCCAGGACGATTGAGGTCTGAAGGCTGGGACAAGGTGAGAATGTCCCTCTCCGTCACCGTCAGGTACGAGCGTCTTGATAGCTTTCCGACCCGCTCAAGCTTACCTGTTCTTGACAGAATCTGGATCTTCAATGGGTTCTTCCGAAGCCAGCTGCTGGGTCACCATGATTTTGCCTATGAAATGTACACGAACACTCTCGAYATCCTGGCTTGGGGCCGAAAGCTGTGGCCCAACGTGCCGAGAGAAGTTCGAGGTTCCATCTTCGAAAACAGCTTCGTTAGGGGTGTCATGAAATTACAGCTTGATGCCATGCAMGGGGTAAGCGCTCGAAACGGTGGYCCTAATATAGAYCTAACTGGCTTTCACTATAGTCTGTTGCCCGGAAAGAGGGCAGATATACTCACCAAGACCTCGTCAACCTTGCCACAGACATTATAACCAATGCTACATCGGACGTGTCATCGACGAAGGACCCCCACGATGGTCACTACCTTGCTTACTGGCGGTATCCAATTGCAGCCGCTTTGGCGTAATTCTCATTACCCAATAATCTCGACGTCTTTACTCACTGACAAACTCTATTATATAGTGYGGCTGGGTGGTGCCATCTGGAAAAGGCGATCCACTCTCCCRAGGACGACCCTGGTAGGACCACCGACTTGGAGGAAGCAGCAGAATWCTACCWCRACGCAGCGGGAGTCCTYCCAGAAGACGAGGAASARCACTCTSAATTCCTGCAAAAGCACTTGGAATGTTTATGCTTACTGAAGAGACCGCTCCGAGACACACTCCCTCTTTGCCAACGYATTCRKAAAGCTCTGGATCAAGCCCTCGACATATGGTCCATGCCACCGTTTGGTGCTGTTCTCGGGGTGACTCTTGATCAGGTCAGAGCTTTCGAAGACAAGTATAACCAGCAGATTGCGGACGGGAAGTGTACGTTGGACAGTGTTGGGGAGCTGCCAGAGCTCAAACAACCCCCTCGGGAACCCCGTGCCTCCGTCGGGTTGAGGGATGATTGAGTCGRACGTCGTTCAAGGAAGTTCTTTTTAAATCTATCTTGTTGTASGTGTTACTTTCTTCTTGACAAACAGTTCGATATTCCAATTATACGTCGTACCCCAGCTATCTGCTAATGTAGATACATACARTTCGACGCAATTGATTGTCTCCTWGGAAGTCGTCTAGGAGCAACAGCTTGCCCATCGCAGTGGAACCCCCCCTCCGGTGTAGAACCGCCCAAGATGATGTTCTTATTAAAACAGCTGAGCCGTCCTGGACTGGAATCCAGCTCGACCGTACTGTGCACGAGGCAAGAGCTAGTTATATCTAAGTATTTTAAGTTTGCTTCGCRCCATCATTTCAATCGAACTCCGCCTTTACTCTCGCCTGAAGCGCTTTCAATSGCGAATACAATYTTCGAGTGCATGATTTTGAAGTAGCTTTGAAGAGTACTCGTTGTCGGGTACGGTCACTGAAGGCTCGTACCAGAATACAGGGTCGCAGCGCAGCAAGGAGGCTCAGGGATACCCTGTKTGCCAATTAGTACAGTGATGGTAAACTATTTTTTCGGTTATGTCCGCCTCTCATATAAAAGTCACAAACCAGATGCAATATTTGCCCCAACTAGGGAACCTGCCAGCTCATCCACTTGAGCAGACCCAGAGCGACCTCCCTGAACTATCCCGTATTTCTCGCTGAACCACCATCATGCCCCAAGAGCAGCCCATCGACATTGAAGGGGCAGAACGCCTTAAGATTCAGGGGAACGAGCTCTACGGTAGAAAATACTACARTGCTGCGCATCGCAAGTACACCGAGGCGATCGAAAAAAACCCTAAAAGCTCTGTGCTCTACGCAAACCGTGCTGCAGCTTTACTAGCATTGAAAAAGTAAATATTTACCGTCCTCTTGACCCACAGAGAGTTCACGACCTCTTCCTTGACCCCTTTACAATAGGAACGTTGACGCCGGATATGACTGTGAAAAGGTTCGCCTCTATTGTACGATCTTTGACCATGATGATAGTATTAACTCTGTCGTCTTGCAGGCCGTCGAACTTGATCCAACCTATGCAAGGGCTTGGGGAAGACTTGGCACTGCTGCCCACGTAGGTCACATTGTATCGTCCTGTGTCTGAACCTGAAGCTTACCCATCGTCTCTAGGCACTGGCTGCTTGGGAAAAAAGCCTTTATGCATGGCAAACGGCTTTAGACTGCTTACCCAAGGATAACTTGTCCCCAGAGCAGCAAAAGATGAAGACACAATTCGAAGAAGGTCTGAATAAGGCTAAAGTCGCCCAAAAGAAGATTGAAACGAGTGCTACCACCGTCTCTGCCGACCAATTGCAATCTGGTAAAATGCCATGGCAGAGGGCGGCCGTTATGAAATCCGAGAAAATGGCGGCGCAGGTACCATCTTGTGTACGCACCATGACGCTGTTACCAATAGAATGCACCGAGCCTTGGTTACTGACCTACCTGTCTCGTAGGCTTTTGTTGTCGATTATGCTTACCAGGTACGTCTTTACGGTGCGTGTGTATTGTAGACAGGAGATCCGACGCAAGGTGCAGGATTTCAAAGAAGGCATGGACGTGATGGCTGAAACCAAAATTATCTTGAATCGGTCTGCTGGTGATATGGTTTACGGCAAGCCAAAGGTCAGGATCGTCGATTGAGAATTAACTCGTCTCGAGCAGCTGATTAATCTTGTTTGCTCTCAGGTCATTGAATGCTTGACCAACGCAATCTTGACAGACGCACGCGTTTTCAATATGAGCTCGCCTGATTTTCCTGACAAAGTTCACAGACAATGTTTGTCCATTCGTCTTCACTCTGCTTCAACCGTTGTCTGACCTGATTTGCAAAAAGGTTTGTTCGAAAACGAGATTCTCAAAGGGTGGGCCAACACTGGCGGTCCTGCAATCATGAAACAAGAAGCCCCCCAAAGATTGAGGTCTGAAGGCTGGGATAAGCTTAGACTGTCCCTCTCTGTCACCGTCAGGTACGAGGTTCACCAAGTTTTTTTCGATTTCTTCAAGCCAACGTTCTCTCAATAGAATTTGGATTTTCAACGCCTTCTTTCGAGGCCAGCTCCTGGGTCACCATGATTTTGCCCGCGAGATGTACTCAAACACTCTGGACGTCCTAGCCTGGGGTCGAAAGCAGTGGCCCAACGTTCCAAGAGAAGTTCGAGGCTCCATCTTCGAAAACAGCTTCATAAGAGGTGTCAAAAAGGTCCAACTCGAGGCCATGCACGCAGTACGCCCCTGAGACCCGAGACTGGTTTATGAGATCTAACAAATATCTAACTTAGTCCGTTTTCCGAGGTGAAGACATATATACCTTCCAAGACCTCGTCAGTTTCGCAGAAGACATCGCTGTGAGTGTGGGGTCGGAAATACCATCCATGGAGAACTTCAATCACGCTCACTTCCTCGCATACTGGATGTATCCAATGGGTACTGCTTTGAGGTAACTCTCCTTGTCTTGCCTGAGTCATGATCCTGTCCAATTGTACCAACTGAACTGCACCATCTAGTGTGATTGGGTCTTGCCATCTTCAAAAGGCCATCAACTCTCCCAAGGACGACCCCGAGAAGAAYCTCAACTTTGAAAGAGCGGCTAAATACTATCTCGACGCAGCGCAAGCCTTCCCTGAAGATGAAGAACAGCACTCTCGATTCCTGCAAAAGTATTTGGAATGTCTATGAAGCCTCTTCGAGAGACACTTCCTCTATGCCAACGCATTCGGAAGGCTCTTGATCAAGCCCTCGATATATGGTTCACCCCTCCATATGGAGACGTCCTCAAGGTGACTCTCGACCAGGTCAAAGCTTTTGAGAGCAAATATAATCAGCAGATTGCTGATGGGAAGTGTACTTTGAACAGTATTGGGGAGCTGCCGGAGATAAAACGACCCCCTACACCACCCAGTGTTGACATCGAGTTTAGGGACGCTTAATTCGGACGTTGTTCGAGGAGGCTTCCGAATTATAACAATCTCGATCTTGCTGTACAGTTGACTTTGTTCTTGACAAGGAGGGTTCGTAATTTTGCCAAGGAGTGTTATTCAAACTATACATTGTTATCCAGCTATCTGCTACTGTAAATACATCGTACACTTCGGTCTGATCAATTGTCCTGGAGTCTATGAGGAATACAACTTGTCAATCAGTGATCACTAACTCAAGGGCGAGACTGTCACGGTGCTACACACCAAGCTCAGGCTTCTTCAAACCTCCAGGTTTGGTTAACACCCTCCCAGCGCCCCCAGATCTCAACGGAGGTTCCAGGGGTTGAATCACCGTGGTTGGAGAGATCGATGTTGAACACGGTGTTAGGGAGGCAGATTCTGTGAAGAAATACATCAGCTCAGGTGACCTCTTTGAGTGAGGCCGTTGCATCGTTGCGTTATACCTTAAGGTGCTAGCATCCTGCTCATCAGGCCAAATGTGCCAGCCGAAAGGCTCATCGGAGCCAACGACCTTGACGCCGTCGCCCGGTTCTTGAGCGATGGCAAGGTACCTACCGTTGGCAGCGTTTTTAAAGTGCCAAGTACCGTCTTCGGAGCTATCGGCTTCCCACTGGAGTATAGTATCAGGATGCGTGAGTTTCAAGCGCCAGGTCACGGTCAAGGAGACGTACGATTTGGTTGTCACCGCCGTGGAAATCCCAGCCAACAACTGGAAGGGTTCGCGCAGGAAAGACGAGGATATGTGAGGCGAAATGGCTAAAGGGAAGAATAGGGTGATACTAACCACTCTCGCCATCGGAGGCAGACAAGTCAATGACAGTACCGCCCTTGGCGTTGACGATCCTGTAGCGTGTTCCAGCTTGGACTTCAGTCATCCTGGAGTTGAACTAGCGGAAAGAGCAGCTCGAAGTTCTGAGCTTTATTGGTGCTCGACAGCCCTCTATATATACCACTCGGCAGGAGCATCGCTGCGATCTCAGAATCCATCGTGACGTTTGTCTGCGTGATTCCGGAGCAAGAAGATGGTGATGATGAGGCATGCGGACGAGAGCTGATATTATAGCGAAAGCGGTGACAAAGCTCATTCTCCTAGATCGTTGTCTAATTTGGCGTCGTTTAATTAGCACTAAGCCTACCAAGAGACTTGGAAGTGGCGGAAAGCCGCTCTGTGTCCTTCGGCATGCGGGGGCACAAGATCGACCTGTCGTTCGGCATATACCAATGCGTACATCTTCGATGGGCTTGGATGCCACGTTGGAATCGATAACTGTTATCTGCGAGTATAAACACGTTTTCACTCGTCATCACCAGTCATACTTTGTCAAGGCTAGTCATTCGGAAGTCAGACAAGCTTTCCAAGAGATTCTGGATGGGCTTTGAGCTGCACGATGTCTTCGCCGAGTGGAACTCAGGAAGCAGCGGGTTGGCCAGGAAGCAATACAGCACGCTTCTTCGATAAATTGAATCAGATGTGCACTCCTTGAATCAAACCCAAGCTTCGGCATGCAGTGCATAGGCAGTAAGTCTAGCCTTCTCAGCGGGTCGCGGTCTCGAGGGATCCAGGATGCACGGTCTCCGATTTTTTCAGGGGTAGGAGTGTCAATGCTTGACCCCATAGCCGGCCCAGGTTCTCGAATTGGAAGAGTCGAGCCCCAGCCGTTCTCAAAGACACGATCGCGAGCTGATGAGGCCATATTAATTGCGTGGTTGACTGTATCGGTGTTGTTGGTTCACGAGGAAACTGGGGCGCGAGCGACATGGCTGCGATTAATAGCAACTTCGAAGCTGTGTACCGTCACGCGTCACGCGTCAACTCCGGGTTCATCTCGACTTCTGACCACGGACATCCAGTTCTTCACACATACAACTGTTCCCTCCATCAGCGAAAGATGACTTCGATATCCTAGAACTATTATACATGATGTGATCCTAAGACGTTAGCCGTCGATGCTTGAACAACCGCCTGAGTTGTTCAACAATACCCCAATTGTCCTGCCAGTATTCACTGCATGCAGATTGATCATCATACGGCCTGACTTCCACAAGATTCGGAAACATGAAGTCCAGTAGTTCTGCCAGTTGGGCAGTCATTTTCCCGTGGAACGCTGGTTTAGGTTTCAGAGCGCTGACATTCTTGATGGTGAGGTATCGAAGGGTGTTGGGGGTGGCACGAAGTCGTCTCCATGCACTATGACTCCGGGAGATTTGAATGTTGTCGATGGGGCCCAAAACGATATCAAGGTGGTCCAAGCCCACAACCCTTTCTGCAATGATGGATAAGCTGTCCACCCCTAACTTGGAAACGCGTTGACTAACGACAGACGCCTGAGGGTCTTGAAGGCTTGGCTGGTAGGGGTAAGCTTGGAGGCCAATGCTTGAAAGTTGTCCTCCGCTTTGAACCAGGAAACGTCCATCTCAAGTGCTTCCAGTGGAAGGTCAAAGAATGCAGCGAACGCGAAAGAAAGGTCCTCTGGATGAGTGCGGGCCTCTTGCAAAGCTGGCAGAGCACGATGACCTAGAATTTGGACTTTGTTCAGAACTGGTACTTTCCGCTGGGAGAGCGCTTTGACGATAAGGTTCAAGTACTCGAGTCGGCGAAACCGGGAAATTACTAATGTCAAAGTGGTAATTTTACTGAGGAGGAATGGGGGTATGCATTGACAGAGGCCTTTGTTTGATCGAGTGACAAGACGGGCAGACGTCAAGTTGGGAAGTAAGTCATGACCGAATGCTATGCCCGTCGAAAATGCTGCGTCCGAGACCGTGTGAGAGGGGAAATGCACGTCAAAGGTAAGGATAGAGAGGTTGGTGAATGCCACCCCAAGCTTGACAATGAAATCCGGGGCTATGGTACTTACCCGGGGTATTCTAATGTCAAGGCTCTCCAAATTGGTGAGCTCAAGGATGGCATCAAGAGAGGCAGGACTATCATCTTCTTTATCGTGCTTGATGGTCAGGCGCTTCAACTGTTTCGATCTTTGTACGACCGCTTGGAGACAGTGCTCCCACGACGCGGGTTGACAAAGTCCGACTCCGACCAGAGAGATACTCTCGACAGTGTTGGAGAGCGTCAAAGGTATGTTTGCAAGCAAGGTTGCGATGTCTTCATCACCCACGGCAAACTTCGCTTCCCGCAGGGCTGGCAAGAGTGCCTTTCCGTCCAACTCCTGTGCGAGTGAGACGTAGACGTGACTGGAAATAGAGATCTTTGGAGGACGCGCAAGATGGAGTGAGCGAACCCGCAGAGAGTGATGGTAAAACGAGCATTCCTTTGGAATGGGACCATGGAAATACTACAACCAGTGTGTCGACATCAGGACATCAGGAATACTTCACATTAACGAATACTCACACAAGCACCGTCCACTATCCGAAAGTTAGGAAGCAATTTCACCAATGGCAGAAGACAGTCCAAATATCTCCATAGGCATGATAGCGCGGGCTCCTTGAAGGACCTGCAAGTCAATGCAAATCTTAGCAAGTCTCCTCTGCCCGTGCGAATCCTTTCCGAGGACGGAGATATCGGTATCGTGTCCCAAGGAAGAGCGTTACTAAAGATTATAGGGAGAAGTTCTTGATCCAAGAGCACGCTGGCCGCAGGACTGGGCGTGATCATGAGGGATTAGAGGCAAGAGGCGGACTTTCAAAGTATCATAAAYCATAAACGAGACGGYCAGGAGTCGAACACGGGACCTCTTCTGATAAGCACTCCGCGACAAAGATTATAAGGAGTAGCGTCTAAAGGAACGCTGGAATATCCTTTAATAATCGAGATGAACCTCAGGAAGGAGCAAAACGAACAAATGTCAGAGCGTATAGCTTGACCTACCTAATGCGGGACAGCTGCTCGGTGGCACACCTGGCATTTTGTCAATCTGGAAGGCAAACTCCCCAAAACGATTGCGCCTCCGCTTTGTCAAGCTCGTTCGGTTGAGTTGGCTGATATGTAAATGGTGTTCAGCTCTGGGGAATCATGTAAGTAGCATTCAGAATTCATAATTTGAAAGATTTATCATACCACTCGACCTCGGAACCGTGGGCGCCGGCTGACTCGGACTCGGCCTCAGAGGATACCGTTCGTTTCATTCACGGGTTCACGTTGAGATTATGTTACTCGGCTGTCTTACCAAGGGTCGGTAGCGTAACAGCAATTTTGTGGGACCCGCATGCGGGACCGTGCTAAATATGTCAGTTTCACTGACCCGACCCCCACCCCTCTTAATTTTTTCGCGGTGCGCAGAGTGAGTGCTACCGTCTAAGAACAGGAGAAACACGAAGTCCATCCTCAGAGGGTATTCAAAGTCCATGAAATATATTGTTATCATACGTTTTGATTTAACAACGCGTAGAAGATAGCCTTTGCTCCTGATAAATCTGCCGAAGGTGCTCAACTAGCCACCATTTGTTGCTCCAATACAACGAATTCTCGCTATCTCCTGGAAGCGGCGTGATCGCAACGAGCTGCGGAAATATCAAGTCCAAGAAACGGGCAGCGTTTGCGTACGCCTTTGCCCCAAAGCTGTTTGCCTCCCTATCGGCGATGGCCAGATACCGAAGGGTACTGGGAAGCGTCACGTTGTTCAACTGGGGAAGGTAGTCTTCCGCCCCTTCAAAGTTACGAACCCCAACAGAAAGACGCTCCAGTCCGACGGCGTACTTGGCTATGTGCAGAAGGTATTCCGGTTTGACTGTGAATTGGGAGCAGTTCTCGTCCCATGCGATTGAAATGTTTCGAAGAGTGTTTAGGGCAGTTTCTTGGTCCGAAGCTGAGCAGAAGGCTGCGTCGATAAGGGAGAAAAGGCCTTGCCCGTTGGTTCTAAGACGACCTCGAAGGGTTAACTCGAGGTCCGTTATTGGGAGGCGTTTGAGGAACGGAGAGATAGCAGTAACGGTGCATCCGACGGGACATCGACTTTCATCTCCAATCTCTAATTTTCGAAGCCTCAACGGTTGGTGTCGGCAAAAAGTATCCACGATGAGTAGGAAATAGTCGGGGTCGGTGATATTTCGTGAGAGTATCAACTTGAGTGAATTCACTCTGTTGATAAGAAATGAAGGCATGCATTGGCAGACCTGCTCTCCGCATCGACCAACCAGGTTGACATTGGTGAGGCTAGGAAATAGATCCAGATGGGACACGTCGTCGAAGGTGGGAGAGGCTGGATGGATTTGATGGGAGGGGAAATGCAGATCGAGTGTAATGGAAGTCAGCCTTTTGAGGGCCGTCCCTAGCTCGGCGAGCGTCTCTGGTTTAATGCCGGTGCACTTTGGCATTCGTATGTCCAGACTTTCCAGGCCTTTCAACTGGGCGATGTTATCCAGAGCAGACGGAGGGATAGTGTCACCAAAATCTTTTTCAATGCACAGGTGTTTTAATGACCTTGATTGCTGGGCGACCAGGGGGAGACACTGGCTTGAGAAAAGGGGGTTTTCTAACCCATCGCCACGGAACTCGGCAGTTGCGACTGCAGACGAGAATGTCGAGGGAAGAAGGGAGAGAAATGTCGACATGCCGTCAGCGGACAGGTAACCTCTGAACATGCGGAGATTGGGAAAGAGTGGCTCTCCTGCAAGTTCCTTCACAAGTTGGACGTAGACTTGAGGCGATATTTTTGGTTCATTGTAAGACGGAATATAGTGGAGGTAGCGCACTCGAGACGCATAATTGAAGAATTTGGAGCCTCGGGGAATAGGGCCATGAAAATACTGGAAAAGATCCCAAGAATCAATCGTGACAAGATCTGGATCAAGTCTCCAAATGTGCACTTACGAAGGTGTTCTTCTTGTTTACCTCGTCATATCTCCCTTCCTTTTCCTTCACTACTTGGAGGTTTGGAGGTTTGGGAGCAGTTTCACAATCGGCAACAGCGACTGAAGACAGTTCCACAAGCAGTCCAAAGCAGGTTCCTTGAAGGATTTGCACGTTGTCGCGAGGTCGAGGAGCTGAATTCGAGCCCGTTTGATCGAGACATGCCGAATACGAGACGACTCGCAGATGATTGGATCCAAAATGAAATCGCTAAAAATGAGAGCCAAGAGCTCCTGATTTGCAAGAACGGCGGTTCGAGCTAGCGACACGGAAGGGGTCATATTGACGCGTTGAAGGGAGAGCGTGTTCAATGGACCATCTGCAACCATTGATGTTTGTTATGGCCGACAATACCAAATAGTAATATAGCACGCCGGTAATTATAAAGCACAGACTCCGAGGGTGTGCTTTGAGCCTGAGACATCCAAGTTTGATGAACACATTACACCCCCTGGTGCCTGGTGAAAGAATTAACTCTCAGAACGGCGTGTACGCACTCTGGGAGCTCTGAAGTTCAATTACACACACTGGCAGGATATTATCAAGATCCTACAACAAGATTAACTTATCGAAGACAATCTCCGCTCTTTACACCCCAGTCGAAGATACTCAATGAGCCACCAAGTACCCCTCCAATCCGGACTGTCTTCACTTCCGTGATACGGTCGAATTGAAATGAGCTGGGGGAACATTAAATCCAACAGCTCGGCCATGTCGGCATATGTCTTTCCGTGGATGTTTTCGGTCCTGGCATAGATGACGTCGAGATACCGAAGGGTACTTCGAGATGGTGGAGCTTTCCGCCATTCGGACAAGAGGTCAGACACTTCGAGTCCTCTGAGGGTCTTCAGTCCAACGTCTGCAGAAAGTCGTTCTAGCCCGATGGCGTTCTCGGCTACACTTGCAAGGAAAGGCAGGTGCGATTCTTTCCATAGAGACATATTCCACATCAAGAGATGTCGGAGAGTGTTTGGAGCTGCATCTTTCCTCTCATGGCCGATAGAATGGCCCGAACCAAAAGCCGCATCGAAAAGGGCCCCGACTCCTTGCCCGTTCGTATTGGAAGCGAGCTCCGAACCAAGATCGAACCCGAATTTCTCCAATGGAAAACGCCGGAGGAAGGGAGCAATGGTGAGAATCGGGTAAATGGGATCCCACTTCGTGCTTTGAATTTCGAAGCTTTTGAGCTTGGATTTGGAAAATGCAAATACGAGGGGCGACAAAAAGTCAGAACTTTCGACGTCTGCCACTAGAATTACTTCCAGCGAGGTTGCTTTGTCGGCTAGAAATGGAGGTGTGCATCGGCAAACATGATCATTGCATCGTGCGTATATATGAACGTCGTCGAGGCTGGGAAACAGTCCGGGTTGCGACTCTCCGTCATCACGTTCAACCGAGTAGCGGGGAGGCTGATGGAGAGGGAAATGCAGATCGAGGGTGAGAGATGTGAGCCTGGTGAGAGCCTTTCCCAGCTTGACCAGCGTTTCTGGATCGACGCCATTGCTCTGAGGGATTTGAAGGTCTAGAGTTTCCAAATTTGTCATTGACGCGATAGCGTCAAGGACGGGGGAAGGAATATTACGGTTCGCGTCTTTGATGGATAAGTGCCTCAAAGAATCCGACCAGTGCGAGGAGATGACCGGAAAACACTGTTTCGCGAAGACCGGACTTGTCAACCCTTCGCCAGAGAAGTGGGCCGTCTTCACCGAGTGCGAGAAGATGAAGGGAAGGTCCGTGAAAAACGATTCCATAATTTCGCCAGAGAGATTTGATGTGAACTCGCGAAGATTTGGAAACAGCGGCTTTCCTCGAAGTTCGGCCATGAGCAGGACATAGGCTTGGGGCGAAATTGTGATGGATGGGCGGAAAAAGGAATCGATGGTGATATAGTGGAAGCGGCGGACTCTAGACGCGTAGCTTAGAAGCCTGGAGTTCTGTGGAATCGTCCCATGAAAGTACTGAGGACAAATACTGTAAGGAGCAATTTTTCGGGTCGGGCTATGCACTCACATACGAGTTGACCCCGGATTTCGTCAATACTTCCAGTCCTGGAAGCATTTTTATCAGGGGCATTAAATCGTTCTGGTGAATCCATAGGCGCGATAAAGCGGGGTCTTCGAAGGATTTGCAGGTCAGAGCAAGGTTGAGCAATTGCTTCCCTGGGCCAGTGCTAATTTTCCAACTCCGAGGTAGTTCTGTTACTTCCCACAATTCTAAATTTTCGAAAATGAGATCCAAGAGCTCTCGATTTCCGAGGACGGCGTTTCGGGCTGGAGAGGACATGACTGGGAGGAGAAAGACGACCATATGCATGATATTTGGTGGCGTCTATCTGCGGAGTTTGAATTTAATGCTTTGTTTTTGCTTGCCGCCGGCAAATGAGTCCGCCACTGACTCCTTGCTCTTTCATCTCATGCGTCGGTGGGTGAAGGACTTTGCCCAGTCGTTCAGGGACATCCTCAACATGGCTCGACCTCGCTCCGTATCGCCATCTCCTAGAGAAGCAAAGAGACAGAAAATCGACCATTTGACCAAGGAAGACTTTAAAAACGGTCTCTTTTTGGCACCTATGGTGCGCTCAGGCTGTCGTCAGTGCTGCAACTGCATAGAAGGAAAATCCTGGCTTTACTTACCAGAATCTAGTTCCAACTCGCCTGTTTTCTCTGAAGCACGGTGCAACTCTCGTATGGGGTCCAGAAATGGTGGACAAGGCCATGTTACATACTACTCGAGAAGTCGATCGTGCGTCATACAATTTGCTTTGACATCTACGAGTGACTCATTCATTTACAGCTGTAACTGGAGTCGTATCCTACAACGGAGTTTCTCGCGCCGTATTCACAACGCATCCCATCGAGAAACCCTACCTCATCTTCCAAATCGGCTCCGCAGACCCCGAGCTCGCTGTCCAAGCTGCCAAAGTCGTCCAGCAAGATGTCTCCGGAATCGACTTGAACTGCGGGTGCCCTAAGCCTTTCTCGACACATGCGGGCATGGGTGCTGCTCTGCTCACCAATCCCGACTTGCTCTGCTCCATCCTTACCGCTCTGAGGCAGGCCATGCCTCCCGAAATTACCGTCACAGCTAAAATTCGGCTGCTACCCAGTCAAGAAGATACCCTCAAGCTTGTAGAGCGGATTGTGAACACAGGTATCAGTGCCTTGACTGTTCACTGTCGAACACGGAATATGAGGGAGAAGGACGCCGCAGTTATAGGAAGGCTACGAGAGATCGTAGAATTCGTTGACAAGATGGGCAAGGGAATTGCAGTTATTGAGAACGGGGATTGCGAGAATTTCGAGGACGCCAAACGCGTCAGAAGGGTCACCGGGGCGAGCTCTGTGATGATTGCTCGTGGTGCAGAGGCTAATCCGTCCTGCTTCTCTCCGACCCCTTTGGTCGACGTCGAAACTACGCTTATGCCTGCGTACTTCCGACTGGTATGTGCTTCGAGCGCTGCATAGCCATAGCCAACAGGTACTGACTCATTTCTAGGCCAAGTACTTCGGACACCACTGGAGCCTTACAAAGTTTTGTGTCGCCCAATTCAAAGGCAAACGAGTCACTGTTACCAAGGCGGAATCTACTGCACTGAGATCTACCCTCTCACAGGGGAAGGGCTTCGAAGCCATGAACGACGTTGTGGGAACTTGGACTGGGGAAGAAGAATTCAAAGAGATTGCCAGGGCTATCGAGGAAAACCCTCCCAGACAACGGCGAATGCTGCCTTCGTCCTTCGTCATCGAGGAGGGTGATTTGGAAGAGTCTCCATCGACAGAGGAAGCTCCTTCGACTACTCTCGTCACCCCTCCCAACACCCAAAATCCCGAGCCACCAACATCTCGTGCACCGCTCTTGCCGAAGGACTTTGAAAAGGAGTTAGGTCCTCCACCACCCCCTGCTCTAACGCCCACACCTGGTGGAGTTCAGCTCGGGTCTCTATGAGGTGACTTTTGCATTCCATGAAAGGTTTATTCTCTACAAATGCACGCAGGACACACTAGATATATTAGAATACACACGATCATACTACGACGATTCTCCCTCCTCCACATCAGGCTCAATATCTACAAGCTCCCGACCCTCCTCGACCATCTCTCCATTCTTGCACCCGACACTCTTAACAACACCAGCCACATCAGCCCTCAACACCGTCTCCGTCTTCATACTCTCTAACACCACCACTGCTTGGCCCTTCTCCACCCTCTCGCCGGGCTTGACTCGCACTTCCACGACCARACTAGGCATGGGAGCTCTAAGACCACCCTTATGCGCATTCAGCACGTCTTCGCTGAGGGATAGAAGCCATTTGGGTGAAGGGAGGACAAGGGAAGTCCGATGTCCATCGGCGAAGAGATGTATTCTCTCCATAGTACTGTGCGATTGGGAAGCAGGCAGAGCAGGCGGAGGAGGCTGAGAAACAACAGTCGTTTTCAACCCTCTTCCTTCCAACGTCGTCTTGAGCGTCGTCTTATCTGCTTCCAGGTGCCCTGGGACCCCAGCGAAGTGCGTGGTGCCATTAGCAGGAGAGGTGATGGTGAYGTCAAAGTTCTKCCCGTCGATGGTGCATACTTCAGCGGTGATGGTGGTGTTTAGAGTGTCGTCTGTTTGTAGTGTAATTAAACGACGTGATTTGTCYCCGCCGAATCGTCKAGARGCGAGTGAGGTCCATGGGGATGCTGGGCCTGARGAGGTTGGAACTGWRTCGCGTAAGACGACGTAAAGAGCTGCTTGAGCTAGAACTGCGGCGCTGGGTTCTTCGAGTGGTGGGAAGAGTTCATCGAAATGTTTCTGTAAGGGAAGTGSRTTCAGGATATCGCCAATTGCAAATAAATAAGAAGGAAGAAGWACTCACCGGAATAAATCCAGTCTCAACATCTGCATCGATAAACGCACGATTMCCTGCCAGAGTTCTCAAGAACTCAACATTAGTRGARACCCCRACGACATGGTACTCRTCCAGRGCTTTACGAAGCATCCGCAACGCCTCTGTCCTATCCTTCCCATGTACAACGACTTTGGCAATCATGGGGTCGTAGAACACGCCGATTTGAGCACCCTGCGTGAAGCCTTGTTCAATTCGAAGGGCAGGGGAGAACGGCGATTCRATGGGTTCCACAGCTAATGAAGAAGCAGAGCTACCGGCACCTCCGTCTTGAGTTGAAGCAGTGGTGAACTCAGGCGCGAAGATGTGCGTGGGTTCGGGGGTTGAGAGGTAAAGAAGGGTTCCGGAATCTGGGAGGAAGTTGTTGCGCGGGTTCTCAGCGTAGATRCGCGCCTCGAAGGCGTGGCCGACCAGGGGAATCGAGGATTGAGAAAGAGGGATGGGGTTGCCGGCTGNCACCTCCAATTGCCATTCCACGAGATCGAGACCGGTGATCATCTCAGTGACAGGGTGTTCTACCTGGAGGCGGGTATTCCTGGTTGWAATATTAGCTTTCAMTGCTAGGAGACTGTATATGAAGGCAGGACGTACATTTCCATGAAGTAGAAGTCCTCGGTATCGTTGTCAAAGATGAACTCGACAGTCCCAGCTCCGACATAGTTCACAGCCCGAGCAGCCGCAATAGCTTTCTCGCTCAGGTTGGCTCTAAGTTCGGGYGAGAGGCCAGGAGCAGGTGCCTGCATATCCGTCGTAAGCAGGGCAAATCAGGTAGAATGAGCRAATATAAAACACCTCTTCGATGATCTTCTGGTTSCGCCTCTGGACGGAGCAATCWCGTTCCCAGAGACTMACYGCRTTCCCCARKGTRTCTGCGAACACCTGCACTTCGACGTGTCTAGGCCTCTGGATRTATTTCTCTACCAGGACKGTATCATTTCCGAAGGACTTGAGGGACTCTCGCTTTGCAGATWGCAATGCTTCGTTGAATGCCTCYTTGGTGGGTTCCAAGACTGTTCGCATTCCTTTGCCACCGCCTCCGTGGATGGCTTTAATCAGGACGGGGAAGCCTGACATAGGTAGTCTCTCAGCANTCTTCAGATCAACTCAAATTCTGAGAGTTCATTACCTATTTTCTGCGATTCACTGAACAAGAAGTCTGGATCTTGGTTACTTCCATGATACCCAGGAACACAAGGTACTCCCGCGGCTAAACAAAATGGTCAAGTTARTTCGGCTGCTTTGACAGGCCACACATGCGATTTACGAACCTGACATGATGTTCTTGGATTCRCTGATGGGTAAAGCATGTTGTCAGAGTCAATCACATGGACGAACAGCATGGAGCGCGAAAGGGACGGACGGACCTCTTAGAACCCATGCTAACAATCGCACTGGCTGGTGGANCCAATGAACACGATCCCYTCTGCCTCTAGACGTTCTGCGAATGTCGCGTTCTCGCTCAGGAAGCCATAGCTGGAGACCGGTTTCATAAGTGAATGAAGTCCGGAATGGATGGATTGATGAACGGAATGCGTACCCAGGGTGGATAGCTTGAGCACCACTCTTCTTGCAAACTTCGATTATCTTGTCCATGCGAAGCTGAAGGAGAGGGGAAGAAAGTGAGCATTTTCCTTGGTACGCGCTGGGATACAGCAACCCACATAACTCTCCGCTGAGGGAGCTGGTCCAATGTTATACGCCTCATCGGCCTACGTAGGGAGGTTATTCGTCAGACTCCATCCCCCTGGTCTGCAGAGCAATACTGGCTCACCAACTTGACATGCAACGAATCCTTGTCCACGTCGCTGTAGACTGCAACAGTCTTGATGCCTAGCTTCTTCGCGGTGCGAATAACACGGCATGCGATTTCTCCTCTGTTTATTCAACGTCAGTCATCCTGCGCTTTGAAGAAGTAGGTGTCGGCTCCGACCTGTTGGCAATGAGAATCTTGTCAAAGTGAGGTCGTCGAATGGGCTTTGCAGATGCTTCGCCTATTCAATGGTACAAGGGTCAGCACAAGGGATTTCGACACATCGAATCTCGGAACACACCTGCAGCAGTTGCATAGTGGTGAATCTGTCCCAACTGCAAGGTATCCTTCTTCTTGTACCCTCTAACGACTGCTACACGTCCTCCGGTCGTTGCTCCAGGTTTGAGAGTCGATATAGTGCGCGCCCCGTTGGCGGTGGATGCTGCCACTCGGCTCTGGCTGTTCGCATTCTTGGCTAGGTTATGGAGAACACCGGAGAGGCGTTTGGAGGTTGAGGCGCGTTGGGCTGGGATCATCTTCGTCTTTGGTCTGAGGTTGAGGTATACTTCAACGTGAAGTGTGGAGAAAGAAAGCAACCAATGCTGAAGAAGGATWGCTAACCGACCGGAGCTTGGGCGCGTAACAAGCTGTTACAAGCTCCGGCCATATGCGGCCTGATCATACGTCATACCGAGCCTTTCCCCGCTTTCCCCGCACTCAATATTTACTCTGCTTCCCGCCATCTTTTGACTTGCTCTGCTTCTACCTCGACTGCTCAAGCCCATACCCTACAATACGGCACCATGATCTAAAACTTGCACAGTGTGAGGCCATTGACAGCCCGAGGTTCGGTCAATGAACAGTAACTTGCGTTCTCATCTACGCTCCTGGTTAGCCTATGGAGGTAGACTCGTATTCTCAAGCTTTACCCACCCCAAGCACAACAGCAGCTCTCACAGGAGCTATTCTTTGACCAGATCTTGAGAGCGAGGTCGGGGACGACGTGTACGAAACCTTCCAACGTTCAGCTAACTCGTAGACTGGACACTATCTGGGTCAGAAAGAGCGCACCACAGGTCGTGAGTCGCGAACCATAAGGCTCAGGGGAATTGGGTGCTGACAGACACAGTGCCTCATGAAAACTCTCCTAAAAACTCAGCAGGCCCTCGTGCTTGCCAGAGCTCTAGTGGCGGTGTAGTCTTCATTCTGTCACTCGCTGCGTCCCAGCAACGATCCTGTCCCGGGATGTGCTCGAGATTCATTGCACGTTATACTGCTCGATGTCACAACTGGCAATGATGTGAAATACAAAGCCTCCAGATTATGAGGCGTCTATCGGATATCACAGCCCCTGCTTAATCTCACCGCTTGCGGACCGATGGCTCGTGTTTGACTCATGTCTACGGTTGGTGTGCAAGGTCCACGACTTACTTCCTCCCCTCGCCTCCTTGCTAACCTCCCTCTATCTCCGCACGATGCCTCCCGAGGCGTATCCAAGCCAATCAATATTCAGTGGGGCTAATGATTTTCGTATGAGAGACATCGTCAATGCACCTGATGCTACTCAGGTTAATGTGGTCAACGAAGCTGGGATGCAACAGAGTGGTATGCGAATTACTACCACTCTGAATGGAGAATACTGACGGGGTGTCGTCCTAGGGCGGGGACGGTCCAGGTCAGATGCACTTCCAAACCCGGTTGTAGGAAAGTCCCAAACCACCTACCCACTGCAAGCCAATCAATATTCCCCAACGCGCGTCAATTTCAGATGAGGGACTTCGTCAATGCACCCAATGCTACTCGGGTCAATGTGCTAATGCAACAGAACGCCTATAGCATCGGTATGTGTATTACTACCACTCTGGAAGGAAATTGTTGACGAAGTGTCATGCCAGAACGAGGACGGCTGGAGGCACTTCCAGAGCATCCAGACATGAGCGCGAAGCGAGTGAAGTACCTGCCTGACAGTCGGAAGCCGGATGTTGAGGAAATATGCGAACTGGAGTCAAGTGGAACTTACCTTGTGCTGTGCATTCATGGGCCGGCTGGCATAGGGAAGTCGACGCTTGCTGGTCACCTCTCAGACGAGTTTCAGTCCGCAGGTCGCTTGGCTGCCTTCGTTTCCCTGGGCACCTTTCCGACAGATACATCCGGGCCTGTGRAGATCATCAAGATGATAGCACGCGAGATCGGGAGCATCCATCCACGAGCGATACCGAAGATTGTGGAAGCGATGGATCAATGCCATGGCACCTCCTTGGGAAACCACCTCCAGAAGTACATCCTCGAACCCTTGCAATCACTCAACCACCCGCAACCCCTCATCATCATCATCGATGCCATGGACGAATGGCGGGATCACCCGACATTCATCAAGGCGCTCGCTCACCTCAACTTACAAAGTCATGTCGTCAAATTCATCATCACGAATCGCTTAAACCCATGCGCTTCCCACTTACCCGGTATTGAGATGCTCTCCATCTACACATACGCCCTCGGCCCAATTTCGAAGGAAGTCATCAAGGAATATTTCCTCAAACATCTAGAGACTGTTCCGTGGGTGGATGGGCGAACGGCGACGCTTGCAGACGCCGAGAAGCTCACGGAGCTTTCAGGCGGTCTCCCAGTCTGGGCCTCGACCGTGATCGCGATGCTTTCGCACCTGTACAGCGAGTCGCCACCCCACGAAATCCTTGAAGAGATCGTTGGAAGTCGGCGTCAAGTTGGTGGTAGTGATGGACTCGGAGAGTTGTATCGCAATGCGCTTTCACGCCTATTCCACTCCCCTGAAGACCGAGGGCAACTCCGACGGTATCTAGGAGCGATCATGGTCCTTCAGGAATCGCTTTCCCTACCTGACTTCTCGAGTCTTACAGGAATCTCTTCCCACCTTGTAAACCGCATTCGGTTTGCTCTGTCCGCCCTCCAAATTCGATCGCCGTCTCCAGGTTCAGAGAGAATCGTTCACCCAGCAAGGACACTCTTCCACCTGTCGTTCCTCGAGTATGTCCGAGACACCATGACAGAAGATGCTTTCTCAATATCTGCCTTCGATTCCCACTCTACACTGGGCTTGAGCTGCCTCGAGCAGCTTACCAGCCTATTGTTGTCCTCATCAGCTTCTCATCTTCGCCGCCACCAATGTTACGCTGCGAAGTACTGGCCATTCCATGTGTCTAAAGGGACCCCACGCCCGAACGATCAATGGTCGCAGACAGAGCACTGTTCGATGCTCCTGAAGATCACAGCCAAGACTCAACGACGATGGGCATCCTTGTTTCTCGAGATCTTAATGCCTGGGGAAATGGATTTTTCAAAGGTGGAAAATATTGACCCAGAGCTTGGCATGGTGTCAATTCTGAGGGGGCTGGTTGATCGTCTGCGTAAAAGCGGTGAAGATTGCTGGGGATTTCAGGTGGCATGTTTGGAGGTTGTCGTGCGCATTGATGCTGGTGATGCTATGGCGTGGTCCTACCTTGGAGATTGCTACGGTGCGAGGGGTGAAAGGACGGGTAGCCTTCAGATGCATGAAGAGGCAGCGGTGGCCTTTCGACATGCTTTACATCTCCGAACCGATCAGCACCCAGGTCGCGCAGAATCACTCAGTAGAGTTGCCAATGCCCTTACGTCCTGTTATGAGCAACACGGAAATATAGATATCCTCACCGAGGCAATTTCACGCCATCGAGAAGCGCTTGCACTCCGCCCCATACCTCATCCAGATCACTTAGGGTCGCTCACCAACCTCGCCAATGCTCTTCAGTCCCTCTATGAGCGCAATGACGACATCAAAACATTGAATGAGGCCAGTTCACTGCATCGTGACGCACTTCGACTCCGCCCTGCACCCAACCCAGATCGCCCTGGGTCACTCATCAACCTTGCCAATACTCTTCAATCTCTTTATTGGCGCAATGGCGACATCGTAACATTGCGCAAGGTGATTTCACTGAATCGTGAAGCACTTGAMCTCTGCCCTGYACCTCACCCGGATCGCTCCCTCTCACTTAACAACCTCGCCAATGCTCTTGAACCTCTTTATCGGCGTGATGGTAACATCAAAACATTAAACGAGGTGATTTCGCTGCATCGTGAAGCACTTGCACTCCGCCCTGCACCTCACCCGAATCGCGCTCCATCGCTCAGCAACCTTGCCAGTGCCCTCCGATCCCTCTATGAGTGCAAGGGTGGCGTTAGAACGTTGGATGAGGCAATTTCGCTCCATCGTGAAGCACTTGCGCTCCGCCCCGCACCTCACCTGGAGCGTGCTTCCTCGCTCAACAACCTTGCCTGTGCTCTCAGATCGCTTTACGGGTGCAATGGTGCTATCGGAGTGTTGGATGAAGTCATTTCACTGCATCGTGAAGCACTTGCACTCCGCCCCGCACCACACCCAGATCGCATTTGGTCACTTAACAACCTTGCCAATGCTCTTCAATCCCTTCATGAACGTAATGGTGATGTCGAACCATTGACTGAGGCCATCGCACTGCATCGTGAAGCCCTCGAACATTTTACTGCACCCCATCCAAATCGCTCTGGGTCACTCAACAACCTTGCCCACGCTCTCCAATCTCTTTATAAGTGCAATGATGATGTCAACACGTTGAACGAGGCCATCTCACTGCACCGTCGGGCACTTGCCCTCCGTCCCGTGCCTCACCCAAATCGTTCTCAATCCCTCCAGAATCTGGCCGGTGTGCTTCGATCCCAGTTCGAGAGAAATAGAGCAGTGAAGGTTCTTGATGAAGCAATATCACTTCAACGGGAACTGCTGGTTCTCTGTCCGGGCCCTATACACAGACACCGGAAGAGTGCAGTCAAGGGCCTAGTGCAGCTTCTTGAAAAGCGACATGAAGTGACTGGAGACGACCGAGATCGGGAATTGATTGAAGATTTGAAGGCAGAATTGACCCCTTCCACGAAATTGGGTCTATTTACTCCTATTCAGCGTGCATGGACAAGGTATGTAATTGTACGAGAACTCCTTCAAGTTCATTTCGCTAATACGGTATTCTGATCCAACGATAGGCTTCCATCTATATATCTATCTATCTTTGTTGGAATGCTATTATTGGTTGCTACGAAGATGCTCAATTGACAATTCATGATTTAGAACTGAAAATATGGCGCAGTTTGTGTAGTTCTCCCCAGAAGATGTCGACAATGTTTGTATGTACTTAAGTAACTCGAATCTTCAAGTGTGATCTCTGAATGCGATTAATACTTGCTGTCCCCAATTTGAGCAATTTGAGGGCTGGCAATGGTAGCGACTGTCCCAGCCAAACGAGCAAGTGTCCGCTAGGATGTTCATCTGCTCTTCGAAAGCCTCATAGCCGGTGCATTTTGCAAAATACCTGGGAATATCATGATCATTGACGACTCTGATTTCAAGGCTGTACGAACAACTCGGAGAAGGTCGGTACTCTTGAGTAGTCTAGGCCAACTGCGCCGCTGTTGAGATGGACACTCTGTGCATCAACGCATAGATCAACAACCGGCTGCCTCGACAACCATACATCCCCGGCGCTAGCCCGTTGTCAGAAGTCTGTGCGATGACCAGTATGGGGTGAGGGAGTATCCACAAACATTTTTGCACATTCAGGTACACACTACTTGACTACATCTACCCTAGTATTTTTGGGAATCTAGAAGAATACCGGAATTGCATATCCCCGGGAGTGATAGCACACAGCTCCATCACAGGACTGGGAACGTAAAGCAGATGATGCAACGCGCTTCCGACGAGTCGCGTCGTCTTTCCTGCCTCTCACCTATCCGCAAATCCATTCGATATCCTACCATGGAGCTTGAGATTTCAGGGATTTGGTGAAAGTTATCTGCAGCATCGTTTAGATGACTTTGCTCGAAGTTATCTCTACCCATGCGATCAGCTTACAACCGACTTTGGTCGTTAATTGGGTAAATTTGACCCTGGAACCCCTCCATGAAGAATACGTGATAGCTGCAGGTTGTTGCTCTCATTCCGTAGTCAGATATCTCTCCAACGTTGAGGACCCGTGGCAAGTCACCATCCGGAACCTCGACGCACCTTCTCGGTTCGCACCACGATATTGTCGGACAGGCACATGCCATGCAAGGAAAATTTCCAAACTGGTGAGCTCGGGAATAGCACAAGGGAATCTCCATTTTGGGCGACGTTGCTTGGAGAGACGTTGAAGAAAAATGAATTGTGGGGTTAGGCGGTCGTGCATTTAATTATGCCTATTCTCGGAAGTATCTTGGCCAAGATAAGGAAAACTGTATTGAAGCTGAAGCTTGAAGCCATTGGCAAGCGTTACGCGTATATCAGTTTGCACAGGGCTATCGAGAGAGCTTATGAGTGAAGAAAACGATGCAAAACACGCAATTTCGAACGCCCCGAAGGCCGAGATTGAATTGGTGGCTTTGACAAGAATGCGTAATAGTGAAACATCGTGCTGCACCCGTCCAGCGGGTGTATCGACGTGAATAAGCAGCTTACTTGTTCCAATAGAATGAAAGTTTCACTCGTATGACTCGCCGTTACCAGCCTTCCTTTTCTCGTTGAAGGCATGAATGAAGATATTAGAGTTGATGCATGATGGCCCTCAGCCTGGCGAAAATTATCAGATTAGATCGAGGCGGATTCCCACAATGTGATTTGCTTCCGTCGTCATAGCTCCATGGTCTCCTGCTCAGATTTTCATTCTCGAGACCATGACGGAGTATTCTGGCGGATTAAACACGGTTGAAGGTAGCGGTGGAGGGCTTGCGATGGACGAGGCGCTTAAGGTGGCGAGAACAGGTCCGAGGCCTCCATCATCAGGGCCACACTTTTTTGGGATGGCGTCCGAACAACCAGCGAGCCAACACCACAACCCTTCCTCTTCCCATCCCAGGATTGTCCTGCCGCCGCTTCCACCCTCCCACCTCCTCCTTCCAGACGCATTCCTCCCGGGAGCGCCGCTGTCAGCTACGACCACCAGCCTGGCCATGAGTGTCGACCAGATGAACCGACCCCTCAACGTCACCGACGCCCTCGGGTACCTCGACGCAGTCAAGAACCAATTCCAGGAAAAGCCTGATGTCTACAATCAATTTTTGGATATTATGAAGGACTTCAAGAGCCAAGCGTGCGTGTCCCTTGCTCTCTTCTTTGTCGTTGCCTGATGTTTGTTCTACAGCATTGACACGCCTGGCGTCATCCAGCGCGTTTCGCAACTCTTCCACGGAAACCCAACCCTCATCCAAGGCTTCAACACTTTCTTGCCCCACGGATACCGGATAGATATTTCGCCAGACCACGACCACACCATTACAGTAACTACACCCACAGGCACGACCACACAGTCAACCGGCACCAACGTCATCCTCAGTCGAACGACCCGCGAGATGCCAGCCCTCGCAGGGCCCGGTCTCGTCTATCCCGGTGTTCTTGCAGGCCCTGCAAGAGCCTTGACGCCTCACGGCTACCTCCACTCTCATGATCCAGCTCCCTATTCGCCCGGATTCCAACAACAGACCACTGCGGCCTCGTTCCTGGGCGGCCTCAACAAGAATAATGGCGCCGGTGGACCAACAGTCGAATCGGGGCCGCCGACCGAGTTCAACCACGCGATCCAGTACTTGAACAAGATCAAGGCTCGATACGCCGACGACCAGAACACCTACAAGCAATTCTTGGATATACTGCAGACATACCAGCGGGAGGGCAAAAATTCGCAGGACGTGAGTACAATTATGATCTTTGCGCGGCGGACACGGAACGCATCCCACCATCATTGTCAACCCTTTTCTCTCCCCCTCGTGACCGCATTTCTTATTTTGATCGTTTTTCGCAGAACCAAGTTTATGTGCAAGTGCAGATGCTCTTCAAGGAGGCACCCGAGCTTATAGACGAGTTTAAAAACTTTTTGCCGGAAGCGGTGGGTGGCGGGGTTCTGCAACAGAACGCGCAGATGATGGCCAACCAGATGTGGGCCCAGCAACACCAACAAGCGCCCCCGAGTCCCCAGCCTGCGAAGAAGCTCGCGCCCGCGAAGAGGAAGAAGAGGACGGAGAAGGAACCAACGCCTGTACCACTGCCCAAGGCTGCTCTATCTCGCGTGCGTTTCGTCTTTTTCTTTCATGACAGGGGGTCTGACTTTGGGGCGAGTAGCAAACGAAGAAAGTGAAGCACCATCATCTACCTGACACTGGATCGCCATCGTTCTCTCCTCATATCCCACCTCGCTCGCCGCCCCCGCAGTCGCATATGTATCCACCTGCTGTGCAGCAACCGCCCGTGCACACCGCGCCTGTCGACAAGCTGATGTTTTTCGATCGGGCCAAGAGGGCTCTGGAGAGCAAAGAGATGTATGAAGAGTTTTTGAAGCTGCTCAGTCTATTCTCCAAGGAGATCATCGACAGTCAAACGCTCATTGAAAGGGCAAAAGTGTTTTTGGGCGAAGAGACCCTATTGACCGAGTTCAAGGACGTGGTGGGGTGGGATGAGAGGATGGAGAACCCGCTTGATTATGGACCCCCTGGGAGCATTAGGACGCAGGCCCCTGATGCCTGCGCGCCTCAACCCGTGGATGATGGAGAGGGACCCAGCTATCGTAGGCTGCCTGAATCGGTACGTCGCCCCCTTCTTTCGCCTCTATTCTACCAATGGAAGCTGACCCGAGTCACGCGTTTCGCTTTCATGTCGCTTAGGAGATCCGCTTGGCGTGTTCAGGGCGAGATGAATTGTGCCGATCCGTGCTCAACGATGATTGGGTCTCGCATCCTACCTGGGCCTCGGAAGAAGCGGGCTTCGTCGCGCACAAGAAGAACTCGTTTGAGGAGGCTCTGCATAAGAGCGAGGAGGAGAGACACGAGTATCATGTGCATTTGGAAGCCCTGACGAGGACCATCGCGATATTGGAGCCCCTGAATGCGCGTATCGAGGAGATGACTCCGGAGGAGAGAGCTACCTTTAGGCTCAAGCCTGATTTCGGAGGGTCGAGCAAGTCGCTGTACCATCGCACTATCAAGCGCATATATGGACGTGATAACTCGGCCGAGATCATACTGGCGATGCAAGAGGGGCCGAGTGTTGCTGTGCCTGTTGTGCTTGCGCGGTTGAAGCACAAGGACGAAGATTGGAGGAGGGCGATGCGCGAGTATAGTCGCACCTGGAGAGAGGTCGACTCGAAGAACTTTTACAAGTCTCTTGACCACCAAGGGATCAGCTTCAAGACGAACGATAAGAAGAATATCACTTCGAAATGCTTTGTCCAGGATATTGAAGCTATCCAGGAGCAGCAGGTCAAGGATTGGGAAGACGAGAACGGAGGCAGGCCCTCGGCGTCCGCCAAATCGTTTGCGAAGCGGAGTATCGGCCATCAGCTGGAGTACGCGTTTGCCGACACCAGCGTGCTGCTCGACTCGCTCAAGCTTGTCTATTCGTTCTTGGACCGGTCCCAAGTGCAGTATAGCCCGCAGGAGAGGAGGACGGTGGAGAAGTTCCTTAGGGCGTTCATTCCGCGGCTCTGCCACTTCCCAGAGGCGGAATTTAACGCTGCATGTGGACATTTGGAAGGAGCTCCGAGTGCCCACGGCGGAGGTGCTGCTGCTACAGAGGAGGAAGCGCATGAGGGGACAGGAGACGGCTCGCGGAGCGGCAGAAGGTCGAATGGAAGTTCCACCTCTCAGGCGAATGGGCACTCGAATGGGGTTCCTGCAAGCGATTTGAGAAAGAAGTTACTCAAGACGGCTCAAGAGAAGGCTTCCCGAAAGGATGCTGCCGCTACTGCTACTACTACTGGTGGTGCTACTACGGCTGGCAGTAATACTCGTGGGTCGAACTCTGGGATAGGGTCAAGAGCCGCTACTCCTTCTCCCGTCACTGAGAATGCGAGTCGGTTTGCTCAGCTGGATGAAGATGGGCGTGTTATTCCTGATGTCTGGATCAAGGAGGCACCCGTCGCTTCTGGCTCTGCGGAGGCTGGTGGTGGCAACGATGGTTCGGAGACAGCTGACCCGGTTAAGCCTTTCTTTGCCAATACGACGTTCTATACGTTGTTGCGGTTACTACAGGTACGTGATGTCTCTAATCTTACACTAATGACGCTGCCTTCTGACCCTCGACTTTGTTTGCGTTGCGCATTTATAGCTGCTCTATTCAAGGCTTCTGATGTGTAAAGAGATTGGTGCAGACCTTGCGGCGAAGAAGCATGCCCCACTGCTTGCGAATGAAACCGCTTTGGAGTTGGGCTTGGTGGACCCAAGTGGACCCTCGGTTGTGCTCCAACAATCGATGGAAGCACTGGGTGAACGACCAGGAAGCGAGCCTACGCCTAACGTGGTCTACTTGTATCTCCTCAACGCATGCGAGAAGATGTTTGACAACGAGATGGATCTAGCGACGTTCGAGGAGCATATGCGATGGTTCTTCGGCACCACGGTATGTGGCCGCTTCGTTAATTTTAGGTTTACTCTGCCCTTCGATGCGCCTACTGCGCGGGCTGATGGTGATCTAAACTTGGACTAACGGTTGGTCTATATTTGTAGGCTTATCATTTGTTCACGTTGGACAAGCTGATAGCAGCACTTATCAAGCAGGTGGGTTGTTCGTTTTACAGCTTTCTGTCGCTTATTTTTATTTATACTCCCTTCCCTTTCATAATAGGTTCAAATTGTGCTGTCAGACCATAAATGTCAGGAGTTGTGGACTCTGCTCCAACTCGTACAGGGGTCCGAACACGTCACGAAGCAGGATATTGTGAGGTACCGCCGGAGTGCGGAGAAGCATGTTGCAGAGAACGACCATTTTTATCGAATCCAATGGGTGCGTACGGATCTTATACTCGAAGTTGAAAATAATTTCGGGGTTCTGATTGTTACCTTGCCTATTTGTTTCAGGATCGGGAAAAGAAGAGCATACGGGTTTCGTTGACTAGCCAGGATGATGAGACTATCGAGACAGATGGTAGCGCGCGGCGGCGATGGAGAGAGTATGTCAATACGTACGTCATGACCTATCCCACCGAGTGGGATCCCCCTGCCAAGTCACGAGTATCCCCAGTATTTTTGCGACGGTGGGTGTGAGATTCTCGTTTCTGGTGCGGAGGTGCTGATTGTGTATTGATCACTATTATTAGATGTGCGCAGGGGAACGAAGAGGGAAGCACTGCCTCGACTATTTTGAGAGATGACCACACACGGATACGGATCAGCTTACCCACGTACAAGCTAGTCTACGAAGGGGGGTGTGAAGACGTTCTGGTGAGGCGGTGGAGCGGCGAGGAAGGCGAGATGCTGAGAGAACGGGCTCGAGCCTGGAATGAGGAGCGAAGACGGAGTCGCTGGTTGAGTCCATAGGGTTTCCTTTTGCTGTTGACGTTTTTAGACTACATAATTGTGCTTATCTGGCTAAGGGACCGGTTGTATAAGGGACAAGGGACAAATATAGCATCGGGTGAGATTGTTGATGGGTGCTGAGTCAGCATTCTTGTGGGCCAGGCCGAGCTCAGTGCAGATTCGTTGCTGCTTCCCTGTTTCTCTGCGCCCTCCCCTGCCCTCGTCGTCGTTCGGCGCAGCGTCCACGCCCTTTACCTGCCATCTGCTCGCCGTCTCACGCGCTGTGCAGGGCATTTCCTTTCCATCTGTGGTGTGCAATCGGCCGCGGTTTTGCTGGTGCAAAGACTTTTCTTGGCATACCAGTAAATCCTCAGGCCTTGTGCATAATGGCCAAGCCATTTAGCGTCGCGCCCTCAGACGGCCCTGCGGACTTCAGCACCCCTCCACCTCGTCACTCTCGACCCGAAGACCAGCCTTACAAGCGTCGGCGTCGTCGGAAAGGCCTCGCTGCCCCCACACGTTCCCTGGCGCCATCAACAACACTTTTATCACTACTCTCAGCTATTGCATCGTCCTCCGTAGCCGAAGGCAGCCCTCCACCCCCCACATTTCTATGCCCTTCCGTCCAGCGGTCGGCGCCACCCACACGAAGAAGAGTCAAGAGGGACGCCAAACCATCAACGAGCACTAGCGTCCCCAGCGTGCCTCGCGCCGTCGTCCGGAATATAGCCGACAAATACGAACAGGGTGAAGACGGGTTTTGGAGGCGAGTAGATTCGTATACGTTGTACGGGGTCTGCCCAGTGCGTACATGCCACNTTTTTTTCCCTCTCCCCTGTGTTGCTGATGTGCGCTCTTGTCTGTGTTTCAGGGTTGCTCGACCAGTGCAGTCTCAGCTATTGACGAACAGGCATCGAGGCACCCCAACGGCACCACTTCGACCAACAACACTTCTACCAGCAATACTACTGCCAGCATGGACACCGACTACGATAAAATTCCTGACAAGCTGCCACCGGGCTGGCAACCCAAGGAGGAGATGTGGGGCCACGAGAGCAGGACAACGCTAATATTGGCCATGTCGCTCGTGCTGGCTTTTTTAATCTGTTTTCTTATTATTGGATGTCTATTTTGGAGGAAGAGTATGCGAAGGAAACACAAGGGGGAACAGGAACAGGATGTGGAACAGGAGGGGGCGCGGAGAAGGAAGGGTCGGCGGAGAAGTCGGGAGTTGGATGAGGACGAATCGAGAGAGGCCATTCTGGAGAAGGAGAGGGCCAACCAGAAGTTGTGGGCCCGAGCAACAGCGCGGTGGCGAGCCAACGTTCGACTCAAACGACGAGGGAAGCGTTCGAGCCAGATGTCTCATGCCCGGCGGTCATCGATTTCCTTGGATAGTCCGAGGGATGGGTTGACGTCTGGGCGATCTTCACCTTCGCCTTCAGGTTCGTCCCCCCCTTCGAGATCAGTGTCCCGTCGTGCATCGTCGTCGTCGTTACGTCAAGAGTCGTCTGCGGAGTCGTCGTCCGCGCAGCAGCAGCAAGACACGAGTACAATCCCGACAATCTCGCTTTCCCCACCGCCCCCACACTCATCGCCGCCTGCTTACCAACAAAAGGCTTTACAAGCCGATCTCTCCTCGGAAGGTCTTTTCCCGAATGACGACCCAGCCTCGACTTCGCATCTTATTTGCTCACGACGGCCATCGCACTCATCCTTTCTTTCGAATTCTGAGGGCGGTTCGGGGGCCATTCCGTCCATTCCTTCGGCTCACGTTGCTACCGACGACAAAGCGGTTCTAGCTCGCCTCGCCGACCTCGCTAGCGCTCCTGAAGAAGACGAAGGTTCATCACCTCAACCTCAAGTTTCGGCTCCGGAATGGCGGGACGACGAGATGGAAGACTTCATTGCGAGAGAAGCATGTGGTGGTGAATCAGACGATTTTGCCAACCAGTCAACCTCAACGCCTTCCCCTTTCCCTCCACCACCTTCTAAAAGCAGTCTGCTTTCCCCCAAGTTCTACGACTACCCATACGCGTTTGAGGACATGGAGATTGAAAACTTGGAGCCGGAGCTCGGACCATCTGCACCCCCGTTCGAAGAAACCCCGAGCGCGCCTTTGGTGGATGAGCATGGCCTGGGCCTAGTCCCCTCGGCTCCTCCTATGTTGGACGATGACGACTTCTACGTTAACGATTCCCCCGTACCCAGTGCGCCTCCTCATGAGCCTTCCCCTTCGCACAGCTTGACGGAAGATTCTGATGGAAATGTCTCGAGCGCTGGACAAGTTGTCACAGGTGACGGTACGGCGTCGACGGGCAGCGGAAATGGACGCCCTGTTTTACCTGATTATCATCCATAAAACAGAGAAGACCCCCCGGCGCATCCCTTTGGTCTTTTTGTTCTCTCCTCTCCCCAAACATTTTCGCTTTCTAGCTGACACATGCCTTATTTTTTGCGTATGCTTGCATCCGCCGCTTATACCTGGATCCCACTACATTTTAATCTTTTCTGTAATTGCTCAATCTTCGCAAGGTGAAGCTTCGAACCTCAATGTATTTTACTTAGCACACACACAACGATTCGAATTCTGTTCCTTTTCTTCTTCGCAGTCACCTCCCCCTATCCCCCGATTTTTGCGGGCTGTCACAATTCGAATGGATTTTGAAGTTCTCTGGATCAACACCGGACATTGGAGGTGCTCATTTGACGTTGGTAGTGTTTACGGCTTTCTCTCGGCGTTTGCTTGAACCATGTCATCGATGCGCGTTTTCGCATGGATTTGGCCACTGCCCCTTGTGGGTCTGAGCATGGCAAAGTCGAACGGACCCTTTTCGTGCCCTATCACCGTGGGCACGCTGCACACGCTATGCGGACTGGTCCTGATTGGCCGGGCCTTGTCTATTTTAAGCATCTCTGTCACGTGCGCTGTATCAATTTTTCTGGAGTGAACTCAATTTTCTGGGAAGGTACATCGAGAAGGACGGCTGCTGGGTTGGCAGCGATAGCCTCTAATACCCTTGTCTATCTTTTTCGACCGGTTGGGAGCTAGGAACATGGGCAAGTCGCAGAAGAAACGGCAGATGAGGAGGCATAATCCGGTGAGGGTACCGGATTCTCATCTGCCTCAGGGATTGCAAGCGGCTTCAGAGTCGTCGAGCAAGGCTGGCCAGATTTTGCCAATTTTACAAAAAGTGGGTGCTTCTCTTCCTTAGACTTGTGTTGGAAAGCTTATTAGATTCTTATCTTGTAGATGGAAAGCGCAGATGCCTCGGAACGCAAGTGGGCTTGTGTAGCGGTATCTAACATCATCCAAAATGATCCTTCAACGCGAAGGTTGCTGCAAGGAAAAAATGTCGTTGGGGCATTGATTACGAGGTTGAGCGATTCGGAGGAGGAAGTTGTGGTTGAGGCTATGGGTGCTCTGAGGTATGTCCGCTCACTTTTCGCTCTCAGTCCCAGTATTGATTGTGGTACAAGGAATCTTTGTATCGACGGTGGATACGACATTTGTGCAGAAATGTACAATAAGAACATTTTGACGCCTCTGAAGACGTTTATTCCAAAGGTTAGTACCTTTGAAAGTGTCTGTATATCTCCGTGAAGATTGACGGTCCGCAGATTTCGACGACCCTCTCACAGTACCTCGGATCTCCAAAACAATCCCCAGAGAGTGCAAAGAAAACTGTTTACGAGTTGGCTGAAAACGTCATTACCACTTTGTGGTGCCTTTCGTATGTTTTCCTAGGCTTCTACACTTCGCGCAACCCTGTTTTAACATTTGTAGCGAGACTTCGAACAAAGCGTTGAACGCGATCAACGATATCCAGCTCGTCCCTTTCTTGATGTCTTTCCTTGGTGCGAAGGACTCTTTGCCTTTGGCGACCGTCATTTCCGCAGGTAGGTTTGTCTGAACTCTAATGCGAATATGGCTGACTGTCGTGGCTCTTTAGCTCAGTGCTTGTATGTCTTGACCGACGACAATTTCCCCGTCACCAAGGAGATCCGAACTGACGGGGAGCATCTCTCGTGTCTGCTTTCTCTGGCGAAGCCAGAAGAGGGTTCCAATCGCAAGCAAAAAGGGGTAGATAACAAATTCATCTCATTAACTGTCCTCGCCGCCGGTACGTGATGCTGTCAGTGCAAGGAATGCTATACTGATCTAAATGGCTTAGGTATTTTGCGAAATATCTCGCCTATCCCACCTCCCTCCATCGCATCCACTGTCGATCTCGATAGAGATATCATTCTCCCTCTCCTTCAACCCGTGATATCTTCGATATCTTTGCAAGAAGTCACCAGTAATGTCCAGGAGCTGCTCCAACGCCAGGCTACGGAACCTGCTATCGAGAACCTTTCAATAAAACACACCCCGAAATCTGACCACAAGTCGGATATTGAACAACAACTGGACGCTCTGGAAGCTCGTTTGCGTACGGTGCAATCTTCATTGGAAATTCTGACTGGAGCATGTGCAACTCTGCCTGATCCGGAGCCGGATAACTCTCCAGACCAGGACGAGGACGAAGAGATCGATGATGGTGAGTAAACTTCGGAACCCATGCCCCTTTCTGTCTCTGACATGAGCAGCAGATGTCGCCGTGGAGGCAGACGTAACGGATGATGTTAACATGGACGCTGAGGAATCTACAACGGACACAAAATCTACGCCATCCTTCCTCCAAACCCTCGTCCTCCCTCTCGTCTCCCTAATCCAGCCGACTGAGCTGTCGTTCCCACCTTTGTCCTCGCCGTCCCCTCACCCACCCACTACTTCGGCTTTGAGTGCAGTTCACATCAGCGCACTCGAGTGCCTCAATAACATATTCCTCTCTTTATCCGTTTCTCCGCCTGAAAGCGTCTCCAAGGATGTTCAGAGTGGTATCTCAGTCTGGAATAGCGTTTGGAGTGCGCTGCAGTTGGTCGGGACCCAGACAGGCTCAGGGCAAGAACGGAGACAGGAATTCTGGGATGTGGCTGTGGGAGTGCTCTGGGGTATTGGGAACGTGTGGAAAGGATCCCTCGAACCGCAGGAAGAGCAGGTTAGGGTACTGATGCAGCTGTGCGATTCGAGTTCGGATGAACGTGTACGAGTGAGGTGTGTTGGGACGTTGGAGTGTTTGGCGCAGTACCCTACTGCGATTGAGCAAAATAAGGTATGTTGCTCCAATGTGGGTTTCTGGGTCTCGGGGATTTTTTCTGATGTTTTGTCGCCTGGTCTGCTAGAGCATCGCTACGTATTTGCTTTCGCTGCTTCCTACTGCAACGACGGCATCGCGTGCTGGAACCGAGCCTATGATTCAGGCGGCCTCTGCTCTCATCGACATTTACTCGGACGAGGGTATGCCCTATGACATCAACTTCCGTCAAGGAGACTTTGTGTCCGCACTCACTGCAAGCGTCGAGGGTGTGAGGAAGGCGATCCGGAGTATCGATAAGAGGAAAGAAGGAGGACCGGAACTGCGAAAACGCGGTGACTTGGTGCGGGAGAATCTGGTGGATTTTATCAAGTATCGCAGAAGCCTCAGATTCTGATGCACAAATGTTGCTAGCATGTGCGTTGAGCTTTCTTTCATATCATTTGTACTATAATGATGTGTAGATAGAGCAATAGTACATGTGTACGAGCCACGAGTGATGTCCTCCATGTACAGTCGTAGATCCCTTCAAGAGTTCTGTCTTGCGATGATGGTTTTCCAGAATGCATCGAATTCTCCCACAAGGTCAGGCTGGTCTTTGAGGAGCTCCTTCATCTCCGATTCGGCAATTTTCTATGGAGATGAATCAATAAAGGATAGTCGACCGATTCTTTTAGTCGTGTTGTTGAGACTCACATCTGAATCCGGCGCATCCTTGTTATACATGTACTTCCGCAGGCTCTCCATGAATTGCTGTATGACGCTTGTGTTTCCCGCGTAACGAGTCGTAAGTTTCTCAATATACTGGGTCGCGAGGGCCGCCCCCTCTGGATCTCTGTCCGAAGGTGAGTTCTCATCCTTCACGATTGTTGGGAGCGTGGCGCTGATGATTTTGACTCTCTCGGAGTCGCCAGCAGACTCTGTGCCTGTGGGCGTCGTGATAGTGACCGAGTACTCATTGGTGGCGTTCAAAATATTGGTCTCGATACGGTGTCCTTCTGGGAGGAAGGCGTTGTAGCCTTGTATCAACGCAGGGTATCCCTCGAATAGCTTCGTCGCTCGTGTCATGGTTGCGACTACGTCGATGCTGTGGTTAACGTTCAATTGGCGGGGTGGGTCAGAGGATACTCGTTGGTTAGAACGTTGGGTACGTACTCGCCCTTCCTAAAGTCTTGAAACATGGCCAAGAATTGGTTATAAACATCTGGCGAAACCTGGGCTTTGACGGCCTGGATGTACTCAATTGCAGCGGCAGGGTTCAAGCACGAGGCTCCTGGTTGGCAAGTGCTCATATTTTATCGCAGGTAACGGAAGAATATGTGTTGGGAAGCTCCAACGGACAAAATGAGTGCAGGTTGAGTAGGGGGCAATTACTTCCACTTCTGCTGGGTCCTATATACGACCCAATTAAATACTGATTAGAATCTGGGAATACAAGCAATGCTGTTAATTCGAAGGGGCCGCAGTTTGACTCATTGTACCCAGGTGTACGGCACCATCTTTGCAGAACGGTCTCCATTTGCCGACGACATTATATGTGGCTGATCTGACCACCAGTATTGTCGACGTCCTACCAACAGCTGTTGAACGTTGATCCTTTCACTTTTGAAAGGCAGTGTCAGTTTTCCGGTACGCAATGAACCCTTCTACGAAATCGGGTTCGTCATTGAGAAGCGCCTCCCTTTCCGCTTGAACCAGTTTCTTTGAGGAGGCAAGATTTTGTCAAATCCATGAAACGTATCGTCCCCTTTCAGATCCTCAAACGCATCTCTTCGAATTCGCGTACTAAGCTCACTCATTCGCCGCCTCAGCACACTCAACATCTGCGATATAAGCACTTGTGGTGCTTCCCATCGTAAAAGATGCACTGACACCCTGAAGATAAACGCCTCTGTTGCAATTGACTACATCCAAACGGTCAAAAGTTTCGCCGGACGTTTACAACCTATGAGCGGTCTTTTTTAATGACTATAGGAAGGGAAAGTACGTACATACTCTGTGTCTTATAGCGCCGGAGACGTGCTCGTTGACATCCCATTGAACCTGTCATAAACTGTGTCGGCGCAGGGTGTATGGTCCTACAGATAGCTAAGATCTTCGAAGGATACCCAGCGCTGATAGAAGGCTACAACGCTTTCCTTCCAGATGGATACCGAGTCGAAATCAAGCTCGTGGGCTTGCCCGATCAGACCATGGATAACAGTGAAAGGGTCAAGTGCATTTCCACCTCCCTCCGTACGATCGAGAAGGACAAGAACTCACCTTTGACAAGGCAGTATATAGATAAAATTGCTGCTCGTTGGTCGGAAGAACCATGTTGCAGAAGTTATAAAAGGTGTACCGGAGACTGGCGTCAGCCCGAGAGCAGGCCTTCTGAATCCGGCGAAGTGTTGGAGTAACATACCTCTACCGCTCAAACGGCTTAATCTGATAGTTCTCAAACGGGCCAGGGCGCTGCGATAAACTGAGGAGAAGAGGAAAAGGAAATAGTACGAGACGCGCAACAGATAATGGTCAAGAGTCTTCAACACTTTGCATCACATCAAACCCACGATAAAAGTGCGAGAATACGCCCACCTCACAGAGATGAAACGCGATGATGGACAGCTAAATCCAAAAGGGTATTGTATCGAGATACGATGAACTCTAGAGGCGTTCTATATCAGCCACAGACATGGACACCTAACGCAAAGTTCATCCACGGTTGCATCCTGTAAGCAGAATAAGAGCCCGGTTCTTCAATGTCCAGAGATTCACGTACCTTGTTGCGATCATCAAACCTATCCAACCCAGCTCCAGCACGAGTGCCAGCAATGATGCCACTCCAATCTAACGTACTCGCGACCTCCTTTCCCTCGTTCTTCTACTTTGGGTGAATAGCACGAGCGGTGATGAGATGCTGCTGGGCGACATCGATAGGTGGCATGGGGCAGTTGTATTTGGCGCTCAGGCGTCGAATATGTCCGAATGACGTCATAATACTCGAGCGATAGGGGCAAATGAAAGGGCATGCATACGTCGCAGTCCTTGATACCCAGTGAAAACCCCATTCCGGCCTCGGAGCTGTTGTCTGGACGATCTATAAGAAGTCCTGGGCCTGTAGGTTCCAAAATTTAGCATACTCCCCGTTCTTCTTCATCAGGTTGACGTGGTTCCCAGCTTCCGAGACCTCGCCCTTGTCAATGTACCTGCAAAAACCAATATCAGGATCCCTTAGCTTTTGCCTCTTTCGCAATAACACTATAAGATGAAGGTAACGTACAGGATAAGATCAGCATGCCGAGTCAGCTTTCCAGAGCGAAGAGAAGAGAAGACCATCGTCTTGCTTCCCCGCAGCGAAGGCGCGTGAAGAGGTCATGTTCGGCTTTCGGATCGAGACTGGCAAATGGCTCGTCAAACAATAGCATGCCAACGTTACTCGAAGGGGAGACGAGTGATTTCATAAAAGTTCGGGAGCTAAGAACAGTTCAGCTAACCGACGAATGGGAAGGAAGGAGAATGACCAAATGTACACTCACAGTGCGATTCGCTGCTTCTGGCCACCACTAAAATCCCTCATTTGATCGTTCAGCTTGAGTTTCGAGAAATCTCCCTCTTTGCCCGCAAAAACCAAATTGCCTGTTGGATCAGCGGACGAGTACTCCCAGACTGGGCGGTGGACGAAATGGTCGAATTTGCAAGGAAGGGTTGAAATGAACTCTGCGCCTCTGAGCTTTGCTGCCTGCTCGATTTTGTCTATGTCCTCTGCGTGCTGAGGGTCTCCGTATCCGATGTTTTGACCGAGCTTCATGTAATACGTGAGGGAGAGAAGGCGCGCCAGAGATGGTAGCAAACTTACTGTTAACGGGAAGATGGAGTACTCTTGGAAAAGAACGGCAATTGCTTTCCTAACGTCKGCGAGTTTCAATGTGCGAATGTCCAAYCCGTTGAGGAGTATYTCTCCTTCTGTGACRTCGTAAATCCGGGTTATCAAGTTGARAATAGTACTCTTTCCGGAGCCGTTTTCTCCGACAATAACCTGATCATCCGCGTTAACAGAGGMAGAACACGAATCAAGGAAACATACACAAAGCTGCCCTTGCTCAATTTTGAAAGAGGTGTTCTTCAATGCGAGCTCAGGTTTATCCGAGTCTGAATAAGAGAAGGAAACGTTCTTGAATTCCACCGATATCCCTTGCGATAGATCCATTTGGTTTTCCGGGAATGGGATATGGCCATCCTCAATCTTATTAGGAAGCTCGAGCAGCTCGTAGAAACGTCGGACTTTATCAACTTGGGTCGAAATCCCTTCGACTTGGGCCCCGAGACTTCTCATGTTGAAAGTTAGAGACGTGATGGTCRAATTTATGAGTTCAAGATTTGCCAAGGAAAAGGGAACGGAAGCAGGGGAGTCGACAAAGCGGAGACAGGTGTAAACCTGGGTCAAAGCATCGATGGGGTCTCGTGCATAATCACACAATCTTGTATACCATCGGAGGTTCCTGGTGCCCARTAGTTCGTATTGATTGGTGGATTTGTTGCCCAATTTCTGCAAGCGACGCYGATACTCTGTTTGAGATGGATCAGGATACACCTTGCTTGTGGTAACAAACAGTNNCTACCTTGCCATAGGTAATCACCCAACCCTCCGGCGACAATGTCTTTCCGGGAGGATTCATTGAGGCCCATGAGTTTTAAACCTTCACTGAAGATATAGTCTTCGTCGTTGGACTTGTAAGCGTATACTAAAGAAATGTCNAAACACTCAGTGTCAAGAGAAACAATAAATTGTCTTCACCTGCTGCTAAAGGATAATAGGAACTAGCAAAGGCATCGACTGCCAAGCGTGCGCAGGTGATAGCAAGGAGAAACCATGCTTCTTGRTGACCTTGGAATACACTGAGAAGGACCGCGAACTGGGTCGCGGTCCTGACAGCAACTGAGCCCATGTTGATGAAGTTCGTAAAAACATGCCAATTCATTTCAGAATAGCCACTAAATGTGAAAGCAGAGAAATGGTCCTGGATACTTTTATCACTGAAGGTCGGATAGTCGAGCACTGCTAGAGTCCGGAAAGCCCGTAGAGCGTAATAGCGCTCTATTTGGACATTCAAATGCTTCAAGACGTGATCGGTTACGTCGGCGAGCAGTCGCTGCGCGATAGTCGCGGCCACGCGGCCAGCAGCAACTCGTAAAAGATCGGATCGATTTACTGTCCTCTCCTCGACTGCTTTTTCGACCTTGAACAACCTATATTTTAACACGGTGAGTTCAAAGGAGGAGTAAAAACCGCTCACCATAATCAGAAGTTGGCCAGAGTACCATAGGGATAGAGCGGGAAGACAAGCAGATAGCAAATTCAACAGGAGATAAAGGAGGAAGTAAAGCAGGCACCCTGGAATCGATGTGACATCCTTGAGCATCCGGACAATCACAGGAGACTGGCGAAAAGCTGCGACCAGGGATTTCCACTTCGACACAAGGGGTATCTCGAATGTCGTGCTAGATCCTGAGATATCTTCATACAGGTCCCAGACGCCCATCTTTGTATGCTTCACCACCGAATGGTCATCGGGGTCGAAAAGCATCGATGGCTGTTTGGGAGCCATCGTAGGTTCGCAATGCCAAGTTTTCTTTATAACTGGTCTTCACTATTCAGTGGCGCTTGGCTGGGGGGTTAGCAGATTATCGTAGTTGAGGAATAGCCTCAAAAACAGCGCCCAGCACTTATAAGCCATGAGGCCTCAAGGCCCGGGCGGGAATAGCTGACACTCACGGAGCTCAAGACTCACAAATTTGCTGTTAACTCCTGACGATTGTGGGAAGATATACCTTCATTGGGAGCCAGACGTTCCGAGGGGACCGGAGTGGTGTCGTTGCTTTCGACATTCATTCAACCGGACCAAAAGCTCAAGAAAATGTTCGAATGTTGACAAATCCGAATATGCTCTCAAAATGACCTAACTAACGAAAAATGAAAGATGCGTATGGTATGTGCGTCAATTGTCCTTAAAAAATGTTCATGGATGCTCGTCATAGAATCACAAACGAGTTAACCAAATCTGTGATTTGGGAACCTTGACACTGTTGAACGGCCAAGATCGTGGCTTTATCAACAGAAAAGGGGAGGATTCGATCGACCCCGTGTCTGCGCGTGGTGTCTTCTCCAAAACCCTGCTCCTACCAACGCTCCGAGGAAACCCAGAACCGAAACGACGACTGGAACCACGATGTCTTTGGCTACCAAGTGACCATTTGGAGGAGTCGGCGTAGGGCTACTAGTGGTGTTATTTGTGTTCCCTGGAGGCGCAGGGGTGTTAGTGTTGGTGTTGGTATCGGTGGTGGTGGTGGTGGTGGTAGTGGTTTTGGTAGTGGTCTCCTCTGCCGTACTGGTTGTTGACGGCTTCGAACTGGTAGTCGAGGTTGACGTCGAACTCGGTGTTGAAGACGAAGATGAGGTGGGGACTGCCGACGTTGTGACATCTTCGCCTGAATAACAGCCGTCGCTCACCCGGTCTGGCCCCCCACGAACCAAACAGGATGGCCCAGTTTTGTAAAATTCATTGTCTGCATCGACGTTGGCGCAAGCCGTTTGCAATTCCCCATTCCCTGCCAAACCACTGGCACAAAGCCGGATGACACTGCCGTCTGCGGGTATAGGGTAGTCTACTCCCCCATGGCAACTGTTTATTGCTGCCATCGTAGTAGGCGATCGATAAATCCTGCGCTTTGTGGGCCGCCAAGACACCCTTGAAATCTGCCGAGTCTCCCTCGCACTCTACCACCGTGGCTTGATGAGCGACGTCAATGTAACAAAACGGTCCTGTTGCCACGTCTTTGCGCTCTATAACACGGCCCGGAAAACCAGTCCAGAGTACTGTCCTGTTAATTTTGGACGAAGCACAATGGATAAGGGAGAGGAACAGGACATTGGTGAGGAGTCGTGTCGACCATTTTGCGAGGGAGGGAGGAGACATGGGCGGAGCGTACCTGTCAGATGGTCAGGTTAAGACACGGCAAACCGTATGGACGGGGGGCTTTTATGTTTGGCGTCTCCGAAAAGACATCGAAGAACGTTGTCCAACCAAAGATGAACCGGGCGCTTGAGCGAACAGCTCTGACCAGATTTCTGGTTCACCCAAGATTCAAGATGTCTGCCCTTTTAGCTACCATTGGCTACTAAAAACGGCATTCACATTCACAGCCATACCCAATAACAGGAGATCGTTGGGGTGACCGCACGGAACCTGAGGATCGTCAATGGGAAGCGTTTCAAACGCGTGTTTATAGCCTTTCATTCACCCTTTCACTTTCTTCTGGATGAAAGGAAATTTGTTGGACAACATCAGGGTCTTGTCAATTGAAATTTCGGCGGTATTGCTGCCACTGAGATAGGACATCCGGCGGCCACCTATGAGGCCTGCCGCCTCTTTCAAAATACCCCCAATTTCGCGGTTTTTATTCAAACGAGACTTTGACCCGTGCTACGCACGTCGCGAACACAGTCATTCTTTTTCCTGTCAGGTTGCATACTGGGCACAAATGTATCGGAATTGGCTTGGAATTTCCGAATTGTACTATGACAAGGGCCAAGAGGTATTACACTTTAGGTTTGTTATTCGTCCTCGTCTACTTGCTCCAATTGCTCATTATAACCTTGGTCTGCAAGCACATGTTTGTTTCCGGCCACCTTTCCTGCGTCCCCTTCAGCCAGGGAATCAGTGCTACGCACCCATCACCGTTGAGTCTTGACGGGCCGTGTTGTCGTCGCTGTGAGCCTGTTTCCGTAAATCTCGTGCATTGGTTGGCCTCTGCTGAAGCGAATATGAAGATCTGCTGAGCAATATGTTCATTACTACTGTACCGAACTGTGTGGTAGAAACGGTAACGCGCAACACAGTGCTTGCATGTTGCCTAATTCCGAAGGTGTAACGCGTAACGCAGGGGCGGTTGCTTGACATAAAATTGGGCCTAAAATCGAATATTTTTTGCCCAAAATTCTACATGATTCGCTACAAAAATGCGCGCTCAAAGCCGTTGCGCAACCATGTGAAGGGATAAGTTCCTGTCATTAAATTTAATCTGGTCGGTGTTGCCTAATCTTGGCGCTAAAGCCTAACGCACGGCCCGGTGCACAAAATGCAACGCTTTAATCTCGATTTCTACCATACAGTTCGGTACAGTACATCTACTGCGATTTTTGTCAAGTGTGCATCTGACTGAATGATGAATCACAATTTTATGGCTTCTGCAAACGGAGAAAGAACATTTCCAAGGCCTAGAAGCCTCGGGTACCATCTGACGCAATAGCGAGTAGAGGTATCTGGCTGCAATTCGAATTTGTACCTAAGTTGGCCTTCTATCCCTCTCTGAGCTGTACAACTGGCCGGTGAATTCAATCCCTGACAGTGCACTTGCAACGCCCACTTGCTTGTTTTCAGCTTGAGTCAACTGGTGCTGATCATGAGTGCTGTAACCCCCCGTACTTTGATTATTTCCTCCTCCATATTGAATGCACCGCCTGTCCCCTGAATCTGGGTCCCTCCCGCCAGTCTCCTGATGTAAAATTTCATTCTCGGTTGCTCGCAATGATCACCCGTGTTGCCAGCTACTCGCCGCGTGGACGGTGTGTGATGTGGATATATGGCGAGGCTCTTAACGGTACGTCGCAGTTGGACTAGTCGCGGTTGTATGAGAATGTGCCTTTATCTCAATCTCCTGGTCAACTTTGTGCTGTGTGTAGCGGATTGTTTGGGTTCGGCGGGATGGTGTTGGGCGCCTCATTTGATATCTACATATTTTTACTTGTTTACGCTCGCCTCAGGCCTCAAGCCCTGTATCTATCCGTTAGTGCAGCATCCAATTAATTCGTTATTTGACAATACACAGTGACCGCGCAACGCCACTGAGCGTTCCGAAAAACCAATATTTCCATTGATGGATTTCGAACAACTTCTATGCTGGGCTGTACCATTGTCACCTTTTCGATGTAGTCTCGGTTTTCCCAGCCTCTCCCAATTGAGCGACGTCCTAAACAGGACTTCCCATCGTGAGAGTCTGGGCTCTTACCAAGGAAGAAAAGGAGGGGTCGAACTTCGGTCGCCTCGGTCGTGCTCGGGCATTGCCCGACGCCTTATGTAACCCCCGAACGACGGCACCGCGTCGCGTCTCTTCCACTAATTACTATGCTTTCATGCTTCAGTATGCGATAAACTTACTCTAAACACCCGTATTATGGAATCACACACTCCTTTAACCCACAAGACTGCGAAAAAGCGGAAGCTGCCTTCAACCTGGGATGAAAATGGCACTGTGGCTCCCACACCTTCCAAGGTTGCACGACGAGCCGCTCTCCCCTCTCCCCTAGCCCTTTTCTCCACTCCTTCAACATTTCGGAACCCCATATTACCTCTACAGCATGCCTCATCGACTACACCTCGCCCTCCTCTGTCTGAAAAGAAGAACCGGCCGACATTTTCCAATGGTTTCATCACGAAGCCTCAGACACCGTCTCACACACCCTACGCTCTCAAGCAACGCGGAAAACATCAGAAAAATCCTCTCGCTCTTGCTCCAACTCCTTCCCTGTCGTCTCTAGAGCCTCTTGGCGCAGAAGAATGGAATGCTTTGGCTCGGAGCATCGGAATTCTGATGCCTAACGAGGCATTGCGCGACTTTCAAGTCCAGGCTGCGAACTGTATCATACGGCGCCAGGGTGATCTATGTATTATTGCACCCACTGGATCCGGAAAGTCTCTGGTCTGGGTACTGGGACTGGTGGCTCAAAAGGGTGGAATCTCGCTTGTTATTGTTCCGTACACCAGCCTAGGACTGCAGGGCGAACGACGCAGGTACGTCCCTTTATCTGCTTTTTCTCTTCATAATTTTAATTGTTTTCAGCTATGGGGCCCCCGCAATCTCAAGCCACTTTATCTATTCCGAGAACAAGGCACCCGAGCTTCTGGAGAAGGTGGCAAAAGGCCAGGGCATGCAGATCGTCTACATATGTCCCGAGATGCTCGAGAGCCCTGCAATTGCCCGCATCCTCCACTCCCCACCCTTCAAATCTCAGCTCTCGGGGATATTCCTCGATGAATCCCATACGGTGCAGGAGAGTAAAACCTGGCGTCCAGCATATTCAAACCTCCACCTTCTCCGACGAGTTTGCGGACTTGAAGATGTGCCCATGGTTGCCCTTTCCGCTACGTTACCCACCGTATATCGAAACGTGTTAACTACGCTTGTCAGATTGAGGCCCGATCATCAATTAATAAATCTTGGAAACTCCAGACCCGAGCTATCCCTCATAGTCAAGAACATGGACCACGATATATCATCATTTCATGACCTCGAATTCTTATTTCCCCCAGCACTTACTCAAGACCCCGAGTCCATGGTACCGACAATCATCTTCACCGACAATATAGAACGGCTCACATCGATGTTTTGGTGGTTCCGAGATCAACTGGGCGATCGGGGCCTGCCGCTCCATTGGGTCGACCTCATTCATGCTGGCCTGTCCGAAAGTCACCAAGACTCGAGTACGAAGCGGTTTGCGGCTGGCGAGACTCGCATATGGCTTGGGACAGAGAAGATTGGGGCAGGAATTGATTTCCCCCATGTCAAAATTGTCATTCAATACTGCTGTCGAGACCTCACCTTGGTGCAGTGGGAGCAGCGACGTGGCCGTGCAGGAAGAAGCGCTGGTAGCCAGGCTCTCGGGTTTCTTCTTGTGGAGAAATCGATGGCAGGTGCTGATGGACGGCCTACAGTCGCATCGCCGGGTTACGAAGATCCTGGACTTCTTGAACTCATTCATTCAGAAGCACCGACCTGCTTGACAGCGATTACAAACCGATTGCTTGAGCACCCAGACCCACAAACCCTCCAGCCCTGCAGTACAAGCTGTTCTCACTGCAACCCTGATCTCCTCACTACGACTCGCTGTTTTGTTTGGGCGCCAATCACATCCCCTACTAGATTTGAAGATACTGGTTCAAGAACCATGGAAGCCCCAACGGACCACCAGAAGAGGGAGATTATTGCGCGGTTGAATGAATGGCGGCGGAAGGTGTGGACCGACGATTGGAAGGATACATGGATTTTGTATGGGCCTGACCATCTCATCTCCGACACCGACATTGCCATTATTTCAACAGCTATCCATCAAATCTGCACGTCGGACAACCTCTATCAGCGCACTCAAATTTGCCACTTCTTGGAGCTTGCACCTGGCCTTCTCAAAGAAATTGCCGATATACAGCAGGAAATTTGGGGAGAGCGTGTTGAAACCAACGCTGATGAAGATTCCGCAAGAACTGTCAACACGCAGCCACGGCCTGGTCCATACACGCACATCCAGTTTGTTAACAATAGCGCTGATGATCTGCGTTTACTAGACACCACACCGTTGAACCATCACCCTCAGCCACAGAGAGTCACTATTGCTTCGATTCCTCGAGTAGGTTCTGAATTTATTCTTACGTTTTAATCACATTCTCTTAATACATTTCTAGTCGTAATCTTTACCAATTAATTAGCATATAAATATATACCTAGTCCTCCACTTGATTAGCAATCAATATCCTCATCGTCACCCTCTGTATAACCCATCCCTATCCAAACAATGTCTCGAAGATCACTCCTGCTAATGTCCTCAACAAGTTGTCCTTCCCTGAGTTCAAAGCTCGCATCTTTGGCAATCTCTAACTCTTGGAAAGCATCGGGGTGCCGTTGCAATTCTTGTGATTGTGCAATTGTGGCAGCAACATCTTCGCGGTGGCGTATGCGAAGGCGAAGGGCATGTCGAGCAAGATGCTTTGCGTGTCCGCCTGTTGGGCCTGATAATCGACGTAACCCCTCCACAAATAAATCAAAGAATTTCCCGCTTGATGCCTGGTCACGATCGAAACAAAAAACATTATGCTTCATGAAATACGCCAGCAAAAGTTTGACATCCTGGTGCTGAGAAACATGGGTATGCTTCTGGTTCTGTGCTTCGACATTGAGTTCTTCAAAAAGTCGATCCGTGAAATCTTGAATGTGCCCCATAGCAGGTGTAATCTTCTCTAGGAGGGATGGGCTCGCATTCGAACCATGGGCATGCTCCTTGACACGATCGTTGAGGTGTTCAACTCGGATATCAGTCGGCTTCCAGTCGCCTTGATGGCCCCTTGGATTAACCAACATCGCATTGGCATTGACCGAGGCCATTGGCTTTGGCCAGTTGTGCTCCAGGTTGTGGAGTAGCTCCATTGTTTCGTTCGCATAATTATAGCTCTTCGCTGCGTAGAAAATTGGCAGCCAGGACTTGAGCATCCGAATGACCCGACCGGTGTGCCCCAGCTTGATTGCGCTTTGCATTTCTCGCAACAGCATGAGTGTATAGAATAGCTGAACCGCGTTTGAGCAGATTGTGTTCCCAGGAACCGATTTGATGCCTGTTGCTTCAAGACGGCTGGTAGATTGAGCCATGAAGCTGTCTACGATTGCCGCTGAATGTTGGAGAAGGGCTTCAACTGTGGTAATGTCCGATTGCAGCTGCTTCTCAAGCTCGTGGTGTGAAGACGCTCCTAATAGCGTGGCAGAACCTTTAAGGGCAAGCGACCGCAGTACGACATCCAGGAATCGAAGCCAGCCATAGTAATCAACCTTTTGAAGTTGGATGTTGTTGCGGTTTGGGAGCTGATCGCAAAGGTTGGCCAGGCTTAATGGATCACTTGATGCCGTTGTCCCCCAAAATACCCCGCCAATCGCCTGGATATAGTTGAGACAGTAGTGCATGAGGCTGCTGATCATGCCAAATGACGACAAGTGATCAAATCGATGCTCTGAAAGGTCCACCACACGCTGATCCTGTGCTGCACGGTCCCGGGCAGTGGTAAGTCGGTCTCCGAGGACGGTATGCATTGTAGTCTCGAATGTTGACTTTGGTATTTGAAGAACCTTGGTAAAATAATGTTCCAGGACAGCCATATTACCTCGGATGGATCCCTGTTCCTGATCGAAGGTTGGGAGATAATATTCTTCTGTTTTGTGAGTTGGGATAGCCTTTGGGTCCGTAAAAACCGGTATTTCGGATCCAAAGGTTGAAAGTGATGATAATTCTTCGGCAAGCATTTGAGCAACATGCAGTATAGCATTTCGGCGAAACTCCTGGTGGTCTTCAAGTGATGGTAAGATATCTGCCAGCGCTTTCTGTGGCGGCAGTTCATGACGTCGGCCTTCCGTTGCCTTGAGTGAATCGACACTCATGATTTGCTGTGCCGTCAATCCTTCGGTTCCCTCCCCCACTGGCGGTGCAATGACAAGGAGGGCAGACACTTGATCATGCTGCACAGAGCCATGCAGTGCGGATGCTTCATGTGCTTTTTTGACCCAGTTAAAATTGTCATAGGGGAAGACTTTGATTTTCGACGGATCGTTGGCGCCTGCACGGGCCTGAGCAATAGAATCTTCGCCCAAAGATAAAACCGCACGGCATTGGAACGGATACGAGGCTGTGACTCCAAGCCGATTCAGGGCAATGACACATCGCTTTGGGACCCGATTGTCCCACATGAGCAAGGAATTCATCGAAGCGTGATAATTCGTTCGACGGCTTCGAAGGTTCAGCAAAACTGAATTAACCAGAGTGCGCCCCTGCATCCAATAAGCAACAAATAATATCAATAAAGCTGTAAATGACATACCTGATCAGGGTTGCGAGATCCAGGCTTGATTGTCTTCTTATCCTTTGCGATAACACCCTTCAAAATCTTCTGAAGATGGGGTAGTGTCTGATCATAGACTTCCTGCAAATCCGCGAGGCGAAACCCTTGTACCGTCTTGACCGACACAGCTGTTGCAGAAACTCGAAGGGCAGCAGCATTCTTGCTGAATGGACCATCCGATGCTTTGTCCGTCATGAAGCCGGCCTCCCTTGCGCATACTGTGGCTGCGCTGCTAATAACCCAATCGGTTGTTGCGGCCCTTCCTTCCTTGACCGTCGTCTTCACTTTCTTTGGTTCTTCGTCACCCTTTCCATTCAACCAGAGCTCCATAACCGGGATGTGAGATTTCTCAACGAGGAATTTATTGGAATATGCTGTTACTACAGGGGAGTCGGTCCGGAACATTGTAACAATGAATGTCGAGAACGAGAAGTGAGGGATGCTCGAGATCCACTGAAGGGCAAGCCAGGTCTTGTGTTCAAGGCTCATAGGTGAGCTGCGAGTGCGTGCCGAGCGTGGCTCCATGTATTCGAAATCTCCTTCGAGGTCTTCGGGGAGGTCTGGCAGGTCTCCAAAGAGTATACCGTCGGTGTCGCTAGATGGCAGCTCGGGATAACTAGAGCATGGCGAAGAGTACTGGGCCGGTGAACTGATGGCCTCGGACTCGTCAAAATCGTCACCGAACGATAACCCAGCCTCCCAGCGACGAGTGTTGTATGAGTTCATGGCGGACAGAGAGTGTAAGACGCAGATTTAAGATGATAAGATACATCGGTGCCGTCGTTCGGGGGTTACATAAGGCGTCGGGCAATGCCCGAGCACGACCGAGGCGACCGAAGTTCGACCCCTCCTTTTCTTCCTTGGTAAGAGCCCAGACTCTCACGATGGGAAGTCCTGTTTAGGACGTCGCTCAATCGGGAGAGGCTGGGAAAACCGAGACTATTTTCGATGCGCTTTACCATCGGCTACCACTTCGAGGTCCGAAAGAATTTTTACCACAACCTTCCCCCATGGATCAGTTATCGGTTTCAACCATCGAGTCCTCCATGGAACTCCTTACCATTGTTGTGCAAATGGTCGTGCATGGTGGGGTATGTCTCGCAAGGTAAGGGATAACCATGAGTGAGGGTTTTTGCTGCTGGACAAGCGAGATGTGCGCGGGCTCTTCGGTGGTCATGACGGGGAAGACCAGACGTGAGATTAAAAAATAAATCGAAAGGGCATCCGCAAAATCATAGTTTGCGTCTGCCCTTTTGGCTGCTAATAAGATGGTCAACGGTCAATTGAACGTGCCTTGTCCTGTGTTCATCCCAATACGCAAGATGAGCACGGGCTCTTCAATGGTCATGACGGGGAAGAGCGGACGTTAGATTGAAAAATRTTTTTCGCCTGCCCTTTTCAATAACATAACCATATCGGAATTCAAAGTACACGGTTACAATCCTAGATGAACACGATCAGATTTATTCTAAAATCACAGGCGGCGCACCTACTGAATCAAAAGACCAAGACCAACAGGGCCAATCAATGACCTCTCAAGTTTCCTCCACTTCCCCATCCTGCTGGCGTAGGGGTTTCTTCCACACCAATTCCTCCACCAACAATTTGGACGCCAATCGTATCATCGAGCAAACCCTCGCCCAGAAGCCGCAGACCCTGCTGCTGTGCGGCGGCGGCTTGTTCATTCCGCAATCTCTGAGCAGGCGCTACACCAAAGACCGTCTCCTCCTGTACCTCACTCCCCTGATAATCAAACGAGTCGTCATCAGAATCGAGTCCATCATCCTCCACTGTCGCTACGCCGAATGGATGGATAGGTCCTCCCGGTAAACCGCTGAGGTCGTCGTCGATCGAGTCGCTTGACCGGCTCGAATCTCCGAACGAGTCGTCGTCGTCGTCCGCGCGTCTTTGAGACGCCATAAGGAATGCAGCCGAAGGGTGAGCGGTATTGTTGATTTCATCGTCGATATCGGAATCGTCATCGGACGAAAGGTAGTTGTTTCCTTGATATTCTGAGTCCCCATAATTTGGATTAAATAACCCTGGCCTATCGATAGCGGGGAACGAATCCTCGGAACTATCTTGCGCAGAGCTTGTAGGGGGTGCTCCGAATGAATTCCGAGAACGCTGTATCCGCGAACCAGGCGTGTTGTGGGGAACAAGCTTGGGCTTGACGTTCAACCCAACCTGACGGATCATAGTCTCCAAAGTGGAGTCTCCCGCAAGACTTTCGCTGGTTTCTGCTTCATGGTACCGTGACAAGGATGGAGGACTTTGGACGGTGCTCATGCTAGATTCCAGAATATTATCCGAGATGCCATAATAGCTCCTGCCTGTGCCGATGTGGTTTTGACCCTGTTCGCGAAGCAGATCTTTCACCATGCGGCTAGCTGCTTGCTTGGCGGGACTTTGACCAATCTTATGAGCACTATGAGGACCAGCGGTAGATGGTCTAGCGGGTCGCGCGGGGGACATTAGGACCGGTGGTGACATTCCCTTCGGCAGACCATCGAAGGAGTCGTCATCGGAATCGTCTGCAGCCGGAGTCTTGGGCTTTCGAGAAGAGGAAGGTTTGGATGACTGGAATCGCTTCGGGGTGCGTGAGGATGGGTCCTTAAGGTCAATGATTCCGGTCCATTTGCTAGGATCTGTGTCTGGTGAAAGGTAGGGATTGAACTTCTTGGGTACCGGAGTCTTGGTCTTGAATTTCAATGGTGAGACTCCTTTCATGGTGAATTCATCGGAGGGTTGGTTGTGATTGTAGAGATTGTGTCGGAGAACGTTCTTAAGGAGTTCCGGTTCTTTGCCTTTAGATTTCGCTGTGGAGGGCGGAAGAATGGTGGAGTCTGGACGATCTGAAGCGGGGGTTGGTTGTGCGTATGATGAGGATGAGCGTGTTTCCGGTACGGAGGAGATGATACTGTCGTCTATAGAGAAGTTTTGAATTTCGCTTTTCAACCGCGAGAGAGGCGCTTCCATCGAATTAACCCATGAAGGATCATCGCCATGCGTCGTAAAGCTATCCATAGTGGTTGCTGCTCTTGTAGTAGCTGGAGTGGAGGAGAAAGCTGCTTGGCCTTGCATGAAAGAGCTGTCTGTATGGGCAAGGCTCGGTTCAAAGATGGGGTTGGCATCTTGAGACGTGTTCGTCTGATCCTGAGAGGAAGTGGAGGTTTCTTCGCTGTCGGATGGGAATTCATTGACAGTTGAGTGGTCGTCATATGTAGGAATGCGAATTTGAGCGGCTTGTTCGTAGAAAGCAGTCCAGAACTGCCGAATGTCGTGAGTGATGATACATTGCCGAGAAAACTCCCACCGACCTTTGCCGCTTCCCTGACAGGCATGGTGCCAATCGAATATCTCTTCACAGCTGGAAGTATCTTGCTTGCCAGAACATTGTGGATTTTTGCAAAGTTTTCGTCGATATTCTGCGACCATGGTAAGCTCTTCACTGATCCATCAACAGCTCAAGAACCTGCCTGTAGCTTGATCGTGATCAACTGCTCAATCTGTTCGATTTGGTCAGTGACGGAGGCGTCTTTATCCAGCCCAGGGACGTTTATTGAGCTCGGGTTTGTATTTGGCTGCCATCTAGGAGGGTTTGGAGGAATGGGCTTTCGACTATCCATGGTGTCAGGAGCGAAGCCTGTGGCTCAGCTCGCGACGCGTCTGTCACATCACATGAAATGACGTCACAGTCACACGCAATATTTGCACTCATCGGGTCGATCCCTTCACTTCGAGATATCCAGTTCAGATCCCATTGTCAAGCTTCTCAGATCAGGGATACAATCGGTATAACTCGGATTGGCAGATTGTAGTATTGCTAGCGCTCATCATACTACAAATAGCAGAAAATGTGGGTTTTGTTTAGCTTAGGCAGAAATACAGTTGGACGACGTTGAAGTGCAAGATAGTAGAGATGATGATAATGCGGTAGAAGAGCTCAATTTCACTCTTTTCTTCACTCTCTTCGACAGTCGCTCGGTTCTAGCGAAATATTATCAGCCCAAGCATAAGCAAAAGATCAATTATACCCACAAGAAAGTGTTTGAAAGCCTCCAAACATTGCAAGGCCCATCGCCGCCGGCCAAGGTGGACCATACCGTATGGGGTGTATATACTGGGCTCCGTAGGGATCGGCGCAACACACCGATAAACGACMGTAGGCTGTTCGGGGCGGTRACCGCCTTCAATGTTACGAACGAGCTCGGATGTGACCGGAATGAGGTAGAACGTGGGTAACGTTCCAGTCATTACAATTCCAGGGATTACTGCCCGAGACAGCGCATGATAGAGATTTATGTTGTTCTGATGAAATGCCGCAATGGCATTAGCAATCAACTGAGGCTCTGCAGGACAACCAGAGAAATCGTGCTTTAAAGAGGGAGTGGCGGCCGGTGAGCGTAATAGAAAAGGTAATAAAACGAAACTGACTGACCGGTGCAGGTTCTGCTTGAACGACGAGCTGGTAATAGCGATCGGGCGACGTGACACAGACATCGAAGTAGACATCCGGCCTCTCACGACGCACCGTCAATGCAGCCTTCTTGTTCTGATGAACTATGCGGTCTTGTGTGTCGTAGCCGAGCCAACGAAGGAGGAACGCGGTAAAGTCGACGGTCATCGCAACCTCTCCCGTCGTGGATGCCCAATCGAGATAGTCGAAAAATAATCGTTCCTGTTTGTCTTCAATCGGCTTGTCTAGCCTGAACACGTTCTGAAGCACAGCAGCTGAGACGGGAGGGTCTTGTAAGCCACAGGCATGGAAGAAATCGTCGGAATCCAGAGTCTCGATCTTGATGTTGAACGCATTGAGCTCATTTTCCGCGGTCCAGGGTTTGGCTGAATTGATCCAGGGGGCGACGTTGACAGCTTGCGACATGGTGAAAAGACGTTGATAAGATAAAGTATGTGAATGATAGGATACGAGAGGATAGGATGCGAGAGGGCTTCGTATTTATAACTTTTCGGCACTGGCTCACGACTCACATTGTCTAGCCAGTGTTTCACGTCTGGCATCTCGCTAGGTCATTGTCTAATCCGTTGAAGACACGAGAGGTTGCAGACTCCGCGTCTCTGTCATATCGCATGACGTGACGTCACAGTCACGCGCAGTATCAGTCATACTAGTCGTCGCGTCGATCTCCGAGTCCATTCCACTGAACCACGTTCGAAAAATCGGATGATGGGATTCGGATTCCATCGTTGTCAAGCTTCTCAGTTCGGAGCTACATCTATCACAGTCTTGTAGAAGTCTTCTATCAGTCGCTTCTGCGCTTCCCTTCCGGTTTCGCTCTAGTTCTTGCTTAGTTGAGTATCTCATTTACGAGCATCGCATGACACGTACCGGAGTGTTTCCAATTCCTCGAATGACGAGATACTTTCTCCCAGTCAATATCTCCTCCGTCACAACACCAAACTGATCGGTGTTTTTGGTAGCCTCAAATGCCTCGTGCGAGCCGGTTACCAGGCCTCCTGCTTCCTCTGCGATGACAATTCCAGCACAAACATCCCAAGGCCAGCATCCAATCTCCCTTCATGACAGTAAATGTGATCAGCGTTCCAAGGAGGTACAGAGAAAGTGAAAAGTCAGATAACGAACCAGTAGATATCCAACCCGCCTTGTGCTACCATAGAGTAGTTCAATGCAGCGCTTCCCATGGACCGCAGAGAGTGAGCCATTCGCCCACCAGCCACACCCTTCTCTGGATCCCCGGCCAATCGAGAAAACGAAGTTGATTTGGCGGAAATCGTCGTCTCACAACGATCCGAGCCCCATTCGACACCTGAGAAAGGTAAATCACGTCGAAATTATTGGATGAAGGAGCCCTCTGCATACCAATGACGGCCTGATTCAAAGTTGGGAGTTGTTTGGGATTGGCAAGGGGCAACCGTCGAGGTGGGTTAAAACCTCGAGTAAGGTGAGATCCCTGGCCTTTCACACCGGAGTACTGGGCATTTCAAGTTGACCAGAGTCGATGACGCAAAACAGAGAATAAGAACATACCAGATGATCAAGGAATGGGTTATAGATAACACCAAGAGTAGGTCGGCGCTCATAAATCAGACCGATAGAGATGCAAGCAAAAGGAAACCCATGAACGAAGTTGGTGGTCCCATCTGCATATACACTGAGCATTTAGCGATCCACTAAACAGAAAAGTTTCTTACCGATAGGGTCGACGCAGAATGTTGGCTCGTCTGTCAAAGGCTCCTGTACACCAGATGAATACGATTCCTCTCCAATGCTGCCACGCCCAATGAGATCAGCAACTAGCAAAGAGCAATCCAAGGCTGATAACACCAATACTCACAATTTAAATGTAGGGTACTTCGACCTCAACTCAGACTGAACCAGCTGCTCGACACGAACGTCGTACTCAGTCACCAAGTCGACTGAATTCTTCTTCTCCCCGACATTTGATTCGCCCTCTGCTCCCGCCGCTTGGATCGCTTCAGAGCCCTCTAAGATCAGGGCACCTGCTTTCCAAGCCAGGCTTTTTGTGAATTCCAGTATGCTCTCTAAATCACCAGCAGTGAGATTTTGAGCTGCCATTATCGATGAGAATGCGTGCAGAGTAGAACGAACGTGATGGTCGGAGGGGCTTTTCAAAGGCCGATCCCGATTGTCCTACCAACATGTACTGACGTCAAGGGTGCCCGAAAACGTTTCGACCGCGAAAAACAGGTACCGATTCGTCCATTGTCCAATGCTCGTCCCCTGGCGGTTCCGTCATTCCTTATCAGATCCGAAGGGCTACTTCTCGTCGTCCGCGTAAAACCCTCAGGCTGAAGTTGCCAAGTCAGTGGCTACTCACGCGGACCCACAGTGCACATCTTGCTCTTGTTGAGAGAAGACTGTATGTCATTTGAACTTTATTTTCCGTAATCAAGGGATGTTTATTAGGCCCTGAATCGTGTCGGGCAACCGGCAGGAATGCAATGATGTTTGTGCATTCAGGCAGCCAGCTTGTTATCATATACGCCTCGTCGTGTGGCATGACGGTCCACTGACTCATCCGATTGAACGGATAAAGTCAGTCGCCCGTCTTCCAGTCTATGCATCTTCAACGGGGTTAGTTTTAGGAAGCAGACATATGAACACGTTCCATCATGGGTGGCTGTAGATCGTCCTTAATTAGCCTTCATCGATGTGCGCTCTCGTTTTCTCTGTTGAACGGAATGGCAGCCCTCTCCTACAAGAGTTGGGATATGAGGGTTGGGGTAAATCGAGAAACCTCCGCATTGAAGTATGTATGCTTATGCTCGAATACGTCAATACCGATCGTTATTTGGCCACATTATAACTCCTAGCGCCTCCTAGTGCGAGCCTTGTACTTATCAGATCGCAACGCCTTGAGAGGCCGGCTCGGGATGGAGCTTTTCGAGAACCCTGGGTAGATTTTCCCCCACCATCCCCATTTACGCCATCGCCTTGGAGTGAGAGAGGGAGCTAGAAGGAAGTAGTCTCGGTTTTCCCAGCCTCTCCCGATTGAGCGACGTCCTAAACAGGACTTCCCATCGTGAGAGTCTGGGCTCTTACCAAGGAAGAAAAGGAGGGGTCGAACTTCGGTCGCCTCGGTCGTGCTCGGGCATTGCCCGACGCCTTAT